>CAJNDV010023003.1:5215-35825 GCA_905221635.1 Symbiodinium sp. CCMP2456
TAACTAACTAACTAACTAACTGACTACCTTACTTACTTACTTACTTACTTACTTACTTACTTACTTACTTACTTATGTACCGACTATCCTGAGCTCTATATAGTGCTTCGCTCGCAGTGCGGACACCGACCCCTAATCTTCCGCTAAAACCAGCTAAGCAAAATGTGGCCAAGGGCAACGGGGCCCAAACGGGCCCAAACCCTACAAAACCCCAACCAGTATGGTTTGGGCTTGCACGGTCTTCAAATCAAGGTTTCAGTTTTAGGTTGTACGAGTTTGGGGTTTCGGGGTTAAGAATAGCGCTTGTAGGTATTGGGGTCTTCAGCCGTTGTCTAACGGATAGCTCCAACCTTGTCGAATCGGAAAGCAGCAAGCTCTCAGGGATCAGACTTCTTACCAGCAACATCAATAGCCCTGAAAAGCCTTAAACCCTGATCATAACTACAAGTACAATAACCAAGCCAAAGCTATCCTGAACCTTGCGCGTCCCTAAACCTCGCAGGCACGTCCTCCATGTGAATGTAGCATTCTGGCAGGAAGCATCGTCACGGATGGCACCCCGCCCATTCTGCCCTTGCTCAGGGTATACAATCTAGTGAAACGATGCCTACACCAAGCTCCAGTACTTTAGGTCAATAGCCTCCGGTTTAGCCCTTGAGACTTTGCCCTGAATAACATGCTTGTGGTGAGGCTCGTGCGACACTGTCTCTGAAGGTACGACTTGCTTGAGGGCAAAGAGATTTCTTACCTTTGGGCATGTGGCCGTCTTACAAACAAACTCAAACTCGAAAAGGGACGGTTCCTTAAGATATACTGACAAGAGCCAGAACGTTGGTCCTTTTGAATTAGCCCAATTTCCCTTATCACGGCCCCATCTCGGGGCTATGGAAACAGGATCCTTTCATGGAGCCCGATGTCCCTATCTCACTGTGACTGACATGGTTAGGGTGTGTCGGCTGCACCGTTCAGTCTGGGCTGCAATCGCGCTGCTGTTGTATCCGATGATCTTTCCGGAAGAGATCTCCTCCGAGTGTTTCATCTGGTGTGCTCTGAGCTTGGAAGGACAACTGCACTGCATTCTTCGCAATCTGAATATGGATAGAATTCCGAATCAAAGAATGTCTCGGGATTTCGACAGCGGAACTATTTTGCATCGGACTCCTGCAACTCCTCGTATGCAACAACTTTTGCTGTCAAGGCGTCTCTTCCACTCATCTGGTAGCACTTCAACCGCCGATTGCTTCGACACCACAGACGCCCTCTGTAAACCACGACGATAACTGGAGGGATTTTCTTGTACACATCACTTCCAGCTAACAGCAACCTCGCAGTCGCACGGACATCCCGGCAGCAGCTGAAGAGAGGAGCCACGTGTAAATGCGTAAAATTCAGATCGCGGACTTCAATTGTCGCTGTCTTCGCCTTCCGAACCACCACATCTGGATCGTCAATGTTGTACTGGAACTCCCACTTGACAGAAGTCTGACTCAACATGCTAGGTCACAGTCTGCTCGTGACAATGAGACCTTGATCCAGAATTTCTATGACAGTTCTAGAAATAGGAAGGCAATCCGGAACCTTAAACCCAGAAGCCCTGAACCCTAAGCCCTAAACACTAAACATTCTCGATCTCCGAACCCTAAATACTAAAACTCTAACAGTATCACCTTAAACCTGCAACCCTCAACGCATAAACCCTAAAGCCTGAAGGCCACTCGGACTGCTACTTATAATGGTGCTGTGTAAAATTGGCAGCCGAGGGTACACCCAAACAAGGCTCCACATATTCGGGACCTGTAATGCTACCCTAGGGCCCTAAGAGTCCAGATGTTTAGTGGTCTACTGTTCCCCACACTGCTAATGAGCGTTATAGTATACTCATACCCCAGTAGCCCACTATGTTATTGGGCTTTCAGAAAGCTGGGGCTATGACCTTATTCAATGGCCGTCATCCCACAGCCTGAGGAGGAGAATATCGGGTCTCAGATTCTAATCGGAAACCCTGCCAGGGTTTTGAAGGTCTAAACCCCGACCCCTATAGCCAGGACCGAACACCTGAAACCCAAAGCCCTAAACACAACCCTAAACCCTAACCCTGAACCCTCTGCTCATAACTCAAAACCCTAAACCTCTAACTCCAACGCTATGTCCTAAAAACCTCATCAACTCGATCACACCAACACTTACAGCACAGTCTCCTGGCGCTACTCGCCTTGGACTTTCAACGGCAGCTCGCCAATGAGGATGATGTTCCTGCAGGGCTTCAGTGTACAAGGCTTTCGCGTATGGGGCTGTAAACTTTAGGGTTTCAGTGCGTGTGATTTCGGGTGTCACGCTTTCCGGCCTTGGGTCCAGGAGATCAGCTTTCGAGGCTCTGTGCTTCATGCACCCGGAACTAGAAGATGCAGCACAACCTTATGCACCCTTCTTCCCAACTTTTGCCCTAATCCCCGAACCCATAAACCCTAAACCCGTGCGCGGAACTCACATCCTACACCCGGCCCTGGTCTGATGGAGACCTCCTCACGAAAGGTCGTGAGACCCTTTGATAAACCAAGCAAATCCCCCTACACTCGAAAACCAACAAGCATACCCTTAAGTAGAGCCAGGTGGCCTCATCGAGCCCTAGCCTGAACCCTGAACCCTAGAAAGAAAACGGCAGGCCTCATGGAGTATGTCTCTGGAAAGGTCGCCAGCTTCAGCTGAATAGAGGTTCCCAACCTCTTTTCAGGTCTGTGGGGAGGTCTTGAAAGCAGAAACCCCCTAAACTGTAGAGTGAGAATACAAAACCATACCAGTACTCAAGGACTACTGAATCCGAAACCTCTGAGCCCCTAAACCGGAACTCACAAGAGATCTAAGATAGGGATATGAATTACAAACAAGAGCATACGCTTAAAGTCCCTTATAAAACCCTACTAGAATATCACCGAGGCGCCTCACTCAACCTTATAAAGCCACATGAAACCGATCTTCCCGGATTCTTCCAGGGTTTGAAGTCTTGACGTCATTCCAGAAGGGTTTAGTCAGTTTCTGCACAGGCTTGCAAAGGTTTGGGTAGTTCCTTAATGTTCGGGATCCTTCTTTGGGTGTCCTATCACCTTAGGCTTAAAGCCACGCTGACCTGGTTTCCAAAACTCCCATTTACATCTCTACGCTTCAATTTCCAGCGAAACCTGCTCACTGGATCTGTCTCGAAATCTCCTTGCAGCGCCAGACAGAAAGCAGGAGAGCGAGAGAGAAACAGAGAGAGAGAGAGAAGGAGAGATATCGAAGGTATGGGACTTCTTAGTATACGGGAAGGCAAGATGGGATCAAAGTGTTTACAGTTTACACAGGGTCCGCTTACGACCACACTCAATCCTGAGCCTGAGGCCTTAAACCCTAAGCCCCGAACCCTGAACCCCTGAACCCTAAACCTCAACCCGAAAACCAGCTTCTGCTCTCAAGCCTCGGCCCGCCTGCAAGCGCTTCAACGCCGCAGGAGGCTTCGGGTTTAGGGCCTTTAGGGTTTAGAGTAAAAGGATTCGGGTTCAGGGGAACGACGGCATCCCTTTTTCAATGAACGCTTTCAAAACGAAACGCGCTATCCTCTTCCGGTAGAATGCTGGCAGAACACCCCGAACCCTGAAAACCCCAAATTTTAAGTCACCACCACCGCACCCTTACAACAACTCCTTACGAAGCCCTTCGACAGCTTTCATAACACCCTCTTCGCCTTCAAGGACCCATAAACCCTAAACCTAAGCTCTAAACCCTACACCAATTAATCCTAAACCCTGAAAAATTAGAAATAAACCCTAAACCCTGAAACTTACTTAAACCCTAAACCCTGAGCCCGACACCCTGGAACCCAAATTTCCCTAAAACCTAAACCTTGAACCCCATAAACCCTGTAAGCACTGCAAACCCTAGACCTAAGCCCTGATGAACCCCCTAAGCCCTAAACCCAAACCCTGAACCTAAACCCATAAAGCCCAAAACTCCAAAGCCTACATCCTATAAGCCCCAAAGTTGAACCCCCAAACCCTATCAACCCGGGATCCCCCACCTTAAACCTTGAACCCTAAGCCCTAAACCCGAAACCCTAAACCTTAAACCCTGAACCTCCAAGCAAGGGCCTCTCCAAGGATCGGAGCCGGAGCGCTGCGATGGCCTCCAGGGCGCGGCGGGCGACGCTGCAGCCTGAGATGCGGGTTTAGGGTTTACGGCTTAATAAAGTCTAGGATTTAGGGCTTGGGTTTTAAGGTTTAGGGTTCGGGGTTTAAAATTTAGGATTTATAGGAATTGGGGTTTAGTGTTTAAGGTTTAGGGTTCAGTTCAGGCTTTAAAGTTTAGGATTTCGGCTTGGGGTTGAGCGTTTAAGGTTTAGGGTTTAGGCAGCCTGCAAAACCGATGGCTTTGGGGGTTTCAGGCCTTTTGGGGGACCTAGGTTTTAGGCCTAGGGCTCCGAGGCTTCGAACTTCAGAAAGTTTAGGGTTAAGGGTTGAGGGTTTAGGGTTTAGGGCTAGTGCATGAGGGGTTCGAGGCAAGATGCAGGTTTGGGCTTGCAAGGCACTGAGATCCCAGGTCTCGGCCTTAAGATTTAAGGTGAGTCGGGACCCTTGAAACCCAAAGGCCTTGCGGACATGGCGGGATCTGGGCTTTGGTATGGTGTGGCAAAGCTTTAAATATGTCGTAGGACTTGCGAGAAGGATCTGTGCTGTGGGCTCAAGATCTTGGATGAAACCCTGAAGCCCTTGTGTATGGGCTCCACATCTTAAACACTGTAAGACCCCAACCACCAAACGCTAAAATGGATCCCGGACATGGACCTAGAAAGTCCAAACCCTGCAACTCGACACCCTGCGTCCCTACACACAACCCTTGAATCTAAACCTTAAGTAGATCCAACATGCCCTATAATCACAAGCCCTAAAATCATAAGCCCTACTAGCACCATATACCGTATAAATAAAGCATTGGAAATTCTACAACCACTATAAATCCAAACCCGACAGAACTAAACTTTGAAACATCTCAGCACCCCAGTTGCGATCGCGCTCTGCCAGCTGCCGCAGAATCAAGCCGACCTCAAGACAAGGGTTTATAGATTTTGGGGATTGTATACTTCCGACGGCAGGGTTGTATATGGGTTCTGTGCAGGTTTTAGAAGGGTCCTGGACCATTTGTGTATGGGTTCTGCAAGGGCCTTCTCGGGGTTTTAGACGGGTTCTACAGGGCCTTTGGCTTTATGGCTTTATAATGCCAGGTTTCATTTTACCTGATGGCTCAATGCTTTTGGAGCTCGGGGTTTATAATCGTGTTAGAAAACGGGTTGCTTCCGTCCAGGAGGTACTTAGGCAATTTTCAAGTTTAAGGCTTTCAGGCTGTGGGGCGTTGTTAGGTTTAGGGCTGTAGGGTTTAGGGCCTTTGCGGCCAAGGTTTTAGAGTGCGGCGTTGACGTTTCGTTTGTTTCTTTTTGCATGTAAGGCTTCAGCATCCCACAGTACTACTGACAGTACGATAGACCCCTCCAAAGACTCTACTACAGTGCCTGAGTAATAAATAGGGTTCTGGGGCATATTACAGCGTATAACTTCGGAACAGTATTAATAATTATTCTATCTTCCATATTCAACTGTCTGTAAGCAATCCCACGGCCACTACCTCCGGGCAGAGCGATGCCCAGCCATCGGCCGGTTCCAGCGCGGTGTGCTTCAAGTGACAGCAGGGGCAAACGAGGAACGCGATCTGCGAGCTTTTCAGAAGACTGCGAGCTTTAATAAAGTCGAGTGGCTTGGACAAGTCTTTATGGGGTGCTCGGGGGGGGGGGGGGGGGGGGNNAGGGTATCTTATTGAAGTGCACGTATAGTCTACGTGTGATAATGAGGAGTTGAAGTGTTTGGGGGTTTCGATGTTGGGATCCCCCATGTTCTGAAACTCTCGTTCATTTGAGGGGCTTTATGGGGTCTGCTTGGAGGCTTTTGGCCTTAGGGTCGAAAGCTTGGGGCCTAGAGTCGGCTGTGAAGGTGGCCGTATCTTTGGAGCATTTCAGACGAGTTCTCCGCGAACCCAGAGGATAGATAGTCCAAGCCCTATAGAGCATAAACCCTCGCAGAAGAGGTGAGCTTACTGTTCATCTTGCAAACCTGCTCAGTTGTACTCAGGTTAAAGCTTTTGCAGGTGAAGATGATTCGTGTACCTGGGGCTCAGGTTTCCGGCCATGTTGCGTTTAGGGTCTAGGCAGGACAACATACCGCTCTGTATGGAGCTGTTCCTCCAGAGCCAAGCTTGGAGATATCTTTACAATACAGATCAGACGCACCTCGTGTAAGCACCGCAAAAGTTCGCTCAAGGTTGAAATTCTCAAACTGAAGAAACAGAAGACTTGACCTTCTGAGCTAATGCACCTGACGGCATGCGGCAAAGCCCAAAGCAGCATCACTGAGCCCACCGCAAGCCTGGCCAATCGCTGCTGCAGACGCAACTTTTGGATATGTTTGGATATGTTTGGATGGTTCAAGGTTTTACAGGTGAGGGCTTGCGTCTAAGGTTTTGGGGTTCAGAACTCGGGATTGAAAACACAGAGTAACTAGCGTCTCACACCATGTCAAAGAACGGAGAGTGTAGGACCGCAATGGGGATATCACTTACAATGCAACAAGAACATGTCAACATCCACAGATTAGCAGCAGCCGCTATGAACCACGAAATCAGTCCGAGCACATGCCTGTTACCTCAAACCCGAAATGCGTACAAATGCCAAAGCCCTGAAGGCCTCGAAGTGGATTCCAGATGTGTCGGTGTAGGACTTAAGGTTTAGCGCCCCCCCCTCCCACAAAAGATGTAATGTAAGACAAAGGTCGTGCAGGGCCACAAGCAAATCCACGTTCCGCAGGTCGTCCTGGCAGTTTAGTAGTTCTAGGGCTGCTGGACTAAAAAGCCGAAACATCAGCCTTGACCCCATCTATACCCTTAAAAACCCAGAACCTAAGCCTTATGCCCACAACCCTACACCATATCCCTAAACCCTAAAGCAAGAAGACCACACAAAATCTTGAAACTCGGAACATGCCAAGCAAATCCAGCCCTTAAGCCCGCCCCCCAAAAGTAAACACACCTGCCCCCACCGTCCTGCTTGTAGACGTCGCGGAAGTCCATGCAGAGGAACGTCACGTCCTCGGCTTTGGGGGTTCGGGGAGTCTAGGGCTTTAGGGTAAAGTTTTGTTGGACTTAGGGTCCATAGAGATTTTATGGAGCTTTAGGGCTATATAAGGGTTATTGGACTTAGGGTCCACAGAGATTTTGGGGCTTTAGGGCTATAGGGTCCATCGAAATCGAGATTTGATGGCTTTACAGGGTTCACCTGGTGAGTGCAAAGCAACCCTGAGATTTCGAACCCTCTATCGACTTAGAGTCCACAAGGGCTTAAACTTCAGGCCTCGGCTGAAAACCCTGCGTGCATCCCACAGGCACTCGATGCCTCTATATGCATCTCAACCCCACATCAGCAACTTCCAGTGGCAGCTTGTGTTGAATTCACTTCGAATCGTCGAACCCGTGCAAACCCTAGACGCCAAACCATGAAACTCAAAGCCCTCAACCCCGAACCCTCCAAACCCCCATCTGCAAGACACAAGTGGCGACGCCGGCCCTCTCAGCTGCACTCTGCCCGGCTTTTAGTGAGGAGGCATTCCTTAAGGTTCGGAGTTGGGGGGTTTGGGAGTTGCATGGCTTCGTGCTAGGGTTTAGGACTTAGGGTTCTGCAGTCGATGATTTTAGGGTTTATGGTCTTATTATTCAACCTCAGTGGTTACAGCTCATGTGCCTAAACCCTGACTCAGAGTATACTTACGGCTCAGGGCGCCCACTGCTAGAAAGCGATGAGACAGCAGTGATTAGGATTTGGGGGTTTCTACAAGTCTCTCCTGGGATCGTGAGGAACTTTACCCGTTTGAGACTTGGCGCTTGTTCAAGCTACATGTCCCCAAAGAGCCATCAGCTTGGTTGGTCTTTTAAGTCAAGATCCGCATTTCCATGGTCCTCGAAACGACCTTTAGAACAACCCGCCAAACCGTAAGCCCCCAAACAAATCGCGACAAGCCCTATACGAACCCTCTAAGGCCCCCTGTGATTCGGAGGCTTTGGGGCTGTCAAGTTTCGAAGTTTTATCGTTCAGGACTCGGGAATAAATAGCTGCAGGAGTTTCAATGCCTCAGGTAGGAAGCACGCCGGTCTGGTTCACAGAAGGATCATGCGACTTCTGCTGGCTGACTGTGGGGGCTTTAGCCTTTAGGATGTCCAGTCTGGAGCCTAGGATTTAGGCCGTGGGTCTACGCTTGGGCACAAGGTCTACATGACCGAATTCGCTAGCTTGACCAGTGCAGCGCACTCGACAGCAGGTGCAAAGCTTCGTTCATGCCTAACGTCTGCGATCTGCGTTTAGATATCAAGTGATGAAACATGTAGCCTCCTAAACCCCAGGGTCCTAAACCCTAAACGTTGCAGAGCTGCATGTCCACCACCGTAACCTGCAAGGTCAGAAGTCACGCACCGGAGTTTTGGAAAAATCACTCTTACGACCATCTAGGAATCCTGAAGCAAGCTTGGTTTTGGTTTTTAGTCTTGGACTTAATTCGGGGCTCAGGTGGAGGGCTACTGTGAGGTTCTTACACCGCAGGCCTCAACTCGCGAAGTAGCACTGGCAATTCCCCAAATCCCAATTTAGGAGAGAGGCTTTCGGGGTCTGACATCTTCTCGCTAAGCAGCTGCAATCCGCTTTAAAGCCGTCAACTGATGCTGATCGCCTAGACCCAAATACGATTGAAATCCTAAATGCTACAATGAGAATTTCAATCGCAAGAAGCCATTCGAAAGAACATGAGTTACAACACCCGGAATCCTGACCTCTGCACCCGGAATGCTGACCTCTGAAGCCCGAAAGCCCTAAATCTGACCCGCCGCCAGAAAAGGACGTTGAAGCACATATGTCCACAAGAAAGAAACGATGCATGTATGCATCATGCATGTATGAAGTATGTATGCATGTATCTATGTAAATGTGTGCATGCCCAATCTCATATTCTATAATAGTTAACTAACCTTATGGGTTTAGCCGTTAGGCCCTTCCCATCCGCTGCCCAGGCTGCCTTCACACCGAGGTGTGCTGCCATGTTGATGGCCAAGTCACCCCGGCCACCACCGACATCGAGGATGTGCCGGAAAACCTCTCCGGGCCGTTGCTAAGCTTGCTGCTGTTACTGCTGCTTCTCTGCTGCGGGAGCTATTCTACGAAACTGCAAAAGCCTCGAGTTTTTGAGAAAGCATGCCTCACCTCGGAACCCTAGAATGCATGGAATCCCAATTCACCCTGGACCCTAAGCTCCTGAAGCCCGAACCCTGAACGTCCTTCCTAGATACCGGTTAGAACCCGGAAGATATGAAACAAGAAAGCCGAAACCACCCTCAAATACACACCCTGAACCCGAAAGACAGCGTATCAAGCCCTGTCAAAACTTTGTACAACAGGAACGTATCGAAACTAGAAAGCTTAATGTAATGTAATCTTCATGAAACGCCCTAAACCCAGAACCATTATCAAGAAATGCATAAGGCCCAGCAGAAAGGCAGTGTATAAACAAGAAAGCCTGGTCTGACCTTCATTCAAGGCCCTATACCCGAATCCGCGGGAACAAAGACGAATTCACGAGGCCCTGATAGAGCCGGTGTACTCATGAAACCGAAACCGAAGCCCTAAAGTTGACGGATGCTTGAGTCTCTCCAGTTTAGAGTCTGGGGTTTAAGGTTTAGGGTTTGGGCTTTGAGGCTTAGGGTCTTTAGGGTCCGGCCTGACCCTGTGCCCGGAGAGCGGAAAGGCGGCGGAGAATCCAACGCACCTGGGCCGGAATCGGAATCGGCGCTTCGGAAGGGCTCTACCAAGGTTCTGGTACCTGCTAGTTTAGGGTTTATAGGGTTTCGGGGTTTAAGGTTTAGGGCTTAGGGTAGTGCTTTCTGGAGTGTGTATGTGGTGTTTCATAGGGATGCAGGGTTACCGGGTCGAGGCATGAAAGTCCACCATCAAGCCTTTAGGGTTGGGGGCTTTGGGTTTGGGATGTAGGGGGTGAAGGCGGGGAAGTCCAACTCCTCCTACTGTAACCGTCCTGAAGCAAGGGGAATTGTTGGAATCGCCGTCGTAGCGCTAGAACATCGGACTTCGCAATGGCAATACCGAAGGAAGCTAAACTAATGTGAGCAACCCTAAACCCTAATACATAACCCTGAAACAGTCGAAACCCCTCAAACCGGGGACTGCCTATGTGCATGAACAGCTTCTGCGTTTACTTGGTCGTATGTTCTTCAGTCCGAAACCCCTGACCAGAACAGTAAGAGCCAGGATCGGATAAAAGAGTCGCAGTAGAAAACGAATGATATAATAACAACGATGACAATAGCAGTAGCAACACTACTTTCACAAAACAAATCCTGCAAACCTCCTGAACCCTGAACCCCTAAGCCCCGACCCATCGCTTGCCCGCCCTAAACCCTAAATCCTGAACCATCGCCCGCCTGCGGCCACTTCCGTCCGTGGAAGTATTCGCCCCGAGTTTGGGGACCCCGGGCGCTCGGAAGATCTGGAGCGACGTCCAGCCTCACTCTGGGGGGTTTCAGGGCTCAGGGTTTAAGACTTGCATGGGGTTGAGGGTTTGCGGGTTCAGGGTTTAGGGGTTTAGGGTTTAGGGGTTTTGGGGGTTTCAGGTTGGGGTGCGGGGTTTTGGGTTTCGGAGGTTCAGGGCTCGTGGGTTTCGGATATGAGGTTTATGGATTGGAGTTCAGCTTGGGGTTTCTGCTGGTTCCGCCTCGGGGTTCAGGCATAGGAAGCCAAGTGGCATGGGTTCAGACTCTCCAAGCACATGATGGAAGTCCTCCGCACGGTGCGTCTTCTAAACCCTCAGCCCCTGAACCTCTGGCCCCAAGGCGTCCTCGAACTCCCGAGACCACCCTTTGAATTAAACTACACTATCCCTGTAGGGCTTAGGGTTAAAGGTCCTCGGAAGATTCCTCCCAACACTCGATGGGAGGAGCCGGAGCTGCGAGAGACTCCGCCTTCTCCAACGCCTGGCACGGAAGAAACAGGTTGAGTCTACCTTTACGGCGTCGTCACAAGGCTCTGTAAGGCTTTCGGCTTTGGGCACGTGGGTTCGCGGGGTCAGGGTTCTGCGTCGTGGAACATGGCTCGGGGCTGGAGGTTCAGCGTTCAGGGTGTAGAGTTCAGTAAGTTATGCCAAAACCGGACAGGCCCATCCTGTTCTCACTAACTTACCAACCACAAGGACGATGGCTCAGACTCCATGCAAGCCCTCTCGCCCGTGCCAAGGCATTCCATCCATGATTGAATCGTGGTCGTAATTGACATCAGCGATGCTAATAATCTCATTGAGGTCGGGTGCCGTTGGGCCCTCATATCTCTTGCGGCTCGTGATCTACGTATATCCGTCGAATCTACTGCACTTTGGCGTCCCCTTCGCAAGATTGATTCTCAGTTTTGCAACACACTGACGGGACAGCTGAGTAGACCTGCATCCCTGTCATGACATCGTGGCTGCAATGGAGATTTGGCCAGGGTATGGTTTGGGAACACTCGGAGGCGGGAGGCGGGGGTAGGGGGCGGCATGGAGTCTTTGAGAGGTGTGCAGAGTGAGACTAGTGGCAACATGAAAGCAGTTTTGACAAGATCAATCCATCTGCGCTGTCATCGAGGCCTTAAAGACTGCACCTTAAGCTTCTGAGCCCTATAAGCCCTGACACGAACACCAGACTGAGGGCAGCTAGCTGTTGAAGCTTGGTGCGGTCGAGGGCTTCTGAAAACGAAAAATGTTGAACAAACTCCAGAGCTATGAGGTCTAGGCTTTGTGTGTGTCTTGTCGGGCTCAGCTTCGGAATACGGGCGTCTGGCTTGGGAACTCCACCAGCCAACCTTTCCACTACCACTAGAATCACTAAACCATACTAAACCATGAAGGAAATCCAAGTCTCGAATGTGTTGACACAGTATTTCTGAACGAAACGATGTTCCAATCCCATATCAGCTTGCTGTTTTGAAATCCTGTGGCAAACATTGCATGCAATTTCAGCAAGCAAAGTCCAACACCCAGAGCACCGCAAGCTACCCACTCGCTGGAGCCTAAACAACTGAAGCACTAAGGACGGATCCTGCAACAAAACTTTGAAGCAAGACACCGCTACAATGGCGGATGGTTTCTGTTCAGTAGCTACATTAGGCAGCGAAGGAAACATCTTCATTACTACCTATTCCAACATTACATTTCGCTGAACATCTAAAACCACAAACCTCCGCAGGCCTGTCAAAATTTGATTCCCTGAATCCCTAGATTCACAGTAAATGGGAGTCTCAGAAAGTAAGGGACCCGAATATCTCTGAAGAGCAGAATACTTGACAAGAGGACCCCTAGATGTGTTACCCCTCGTTTGAAAAAACGGTATAAACCTTACAATTGGAGAAACCCCAAAAAAATCTTGATACTGCTTTTATAAAGCCCAGAGAGCCGTGTAACCCCCCACCCCTTCCCCAAAATTGGCCTGCAACTCGGACTTGGTCACACGAGCCTGGCGCTCCGTGCTTCGAGGATTCCGATTGTAAGAAAATCTGATGAATAACGAAATCAAGCAGAAAATGTGGAACATAAACCCAACCGCGATATGGGACCCAAGTAGAGACTCGAAACAGCTGGATCCTTCGCAGAAAAACCCTCCCAAAAAGGGACCACCACTCAAACAGAAACACTTCATGAAACTCTTATAAAACCCTGGACCGCTCTTTAACGAAACCTAAAATACGCTACACCACGCTGTAAAAAGGGCTCTATACAACCCCGTGAAGCCCTGAGACCCTGGCGAGCCGAAATCCGAAACGCCGAGAATCCCAGCCTTCCGCTGGCGAGTGCTGGGTGCAGCTTGAAGCTCTCGGGCCAGGACTTCATCGCCTGCCTGCAAAAGGGCTTCAAGGGCTTAGGGTTAAGGGTTTAAGGATTCAGGTATTCTATAGGGTTTATGGGGAGTTTTTTTGTCCAGCCTCTGTGCGTTGCTGTAGTATGTTGTTTTCTGTGGTGTCATTGCCGTTCGCTTTTCGGGCTGAGGGCTTTAAGATGTAGGACTGAAGGTTCGAAGGCTTGTAGCTTTGGATTGCGTTCGTGCTCCGAGCCTCGGGGCAGCAGGAATCAGGGCTCATAAGCTCTGGGCCGCAATGGCTCGGGCCTGCGGTGACATGTTCCTTTGTCTGGTTTTGTGCTCGGGGGGGTGGGGGAGCGCCGGGGCGTGAAATTCGAGGGCGGGGGTTCAAGCTTGCCAAGGCTCGAATGGCATGGTTCAGGGGTATGGATCGGGGCTTGAGGGGTCGTGACGGCCAGAGTTCTTGTTGCGACATCACCCACTAAATCCTAAACCCTCGTCCCTAAATCCCAGGTCCTAAGCCCTAATGCTAAGCAGCAATGCCTGGACGATGAGCGCCTGCTGCCGGAGCTCCTTGCTGGAGTGCTAGTTGTAAGTTTAAGTTTAAGGCAGGGCTGGCCCTTCCTTAATGCTCGTGCCTCTAAGCCAGTCGTGACGCTGCATGACAAATCCAGATTCGGCCTCGACCTAAACCTCGCAACAGCAACAGAACAAGCTGAATGCTCGGCATCCCCGGCCCAAGCCGAAACTTCAAACCCCGAAGCCCTACAATGACCCTTCCCCTGAAAGCAGGAGCTGGTGTTTAGTTTAGTTTATGGCCTTAGCCCCTGAACTCTCAATGCTCACACCCTGAACCCCAAAACCTCTGAACCCTAAACCCCCAAATTAAAGCAGACCCTGTAACCTCAAGCTTCAGGACCGCTCTAGGCCACTGATAAGCCCTAAACCCTAAACCGCTCTTGGAGCCCTGAATGTCCTTTCTGTAGGTCGCAGCTTCTGCGACGTCCGCACGAAGTCGGACGAGTTCCTTGGTTTTTTGGTGTGTTGAGGTTTAGAGGTCGAGGGGGTTTGGGTTGTATAGGCAGTTTGTGCTGTAGGAGCAGGGGACGTGAAGGGGGTTCTTCTACCATCATGAGTCGGGTAGCAAAAACATAAGTACATAATATACTACTACAGAATGCCCGGTTACAACACGCCCCGAAAGACATCAACGTTGTCGTATAAGCACATTGAAGATCTAGGGTGCGCGGCCTGGGTTTTGTACTTCCAGCTTCGGCACAACAGAAAAGATCAAGGATTCAGAGGTTGAGCCCTAAACCAGCTAAACAAAAGGAGTCTGACAGGCTTGGGCTTGGGCCTGAAACTCCTGTCTCGATCTCGGAATGTGGACACTCTCCAAGCACAAACTCTAGACCCCAGAACCCTGAAGTCAACCTCAACCCTGAAGCAGAGGCCGAGACAGGGAGATGAAAGGCCCCACATTCTCTATAACTCCCTGCTCGGGTCTTGGAGGACCTAAATACTAAACTTGCCTGCAGTCCTAGCCCGCGCTCCAAAACCCGAACAACACAAGAGCTCAACAATTCGGCTTGAGGCACCGCCAGGCGCTCGTCCGTGCAGCACAGGGCAGTGGCGACTTCACAGCCTGTTGCGCTAAGGCTCGAGTGCATCGGAGTTTCGGGGATGTGGTGCCTGGGAGTCATGTGTTTCCCTTCTTCGTTGTTGGTGCTGCAGCTGATGGACAATTTGCTGACTTTGTCGGTTTAGTTAACTTCTTGAAAAGTCTTGAGGCTCCGTGTCTATTGAGGATCTCGGAGATTCGGCAATTTTTCTCGGTGTGCGGTAGTAGTTCAGGAATCTTGACCATCGAGTATCAGCGTGCGATCCGAACTACTTCTCACTGCCTGGAGCCAGGCCATCAGCGAGCGCGTCCAGAACGTTGGAAATCTGCTTGGAGTCGGCATGCACCTTCAAAAGTAGTAGTAGTAGTAGTAGTAGTAGTAGTAGTAGTAGTAGTAGCAGCAGGAGTAGGAGTAGGAGTAGGAGTACTGAGTAGGAGTAGTAGTAGTAATTGTAGTAGCGGCAGAAGCAGAACAAGGAGTAGCGCTGCGGATTTAAGTAGTAGTCCCTGCCATCGTCTTTTATGGCTTGAGTCTGATCACCCCGAAATCGAAACCGCACATCCGATCGTGTAAACAGCAGCTCTCGGTGGTATCAAGCGGATTGAAGTCCAGCTCTACCCTACCTAAGCCAATATTACAAATCATGTTTCAAATTAAACCTTAAGTGCACCTTCAGAAGCTTCAGCTCCCGCGCGTAGAGAGAAAGGGATCCTCCGTCACAACTTGCACTCTGACTGACTGCAGCTGTGGCTTCGGAGTTTAGGGCATTCTGGGACGAGGGGTCCGGGGTTAAGGGCTACTGCTCCGGGTCTTTAGCGAAGCGAAGGATTTAGTCTTGTTGCTTACTGAGGGTTGCGGCCGAAATTGTTCTTGCGGGCACCTTTTAAGGCTTTGCTTTCAAGAGTCGTCGTCTTGCAAAGCCGAAACCGAATACACCGTAGAATACACCCTGCACTCTAGCAAAGGACATGGCTATCACTACAAAAGTTTGGTGGAGCCCCAGTTCAAGGGGTTTGGGTCCTCAAGAACAAACACCCCCGCAACTCCCTGCCCCCCCTTTTCCCCTCCCCCCACGCACACCCGTCACCCCCCTTGCAGTCACCCCCCTTCACAACCTAAAACTGAACAGCCAGAAAGGACCAAACGCGCTAACGGTCTGCTACCGGCTTCGCACGGGTGGGGACCTATGTGAGGACCTAGTAACCTAGTAATTGCGGCCTCGTTTGGTTGCTTTCTAACAGCACTCCTTCACAATGCGCGATATTGTGACAACAGCAACACCTCCGATCCTAGGCATCCAAACTAAGCACACGCTGTGCTACACCCCAAATCCGAAATCCGAAAACCTCAGCCAGTGTAAGGTAGGCCTCCGAACCATAAGCTCCAACGACACCAAAGCCGTCAGTGCTGCTACCCTAAACCCCCTGCGCCCTGAACCCTCAACCCGCAGCGCTCAACTCCACACCCAACTCTGAACCCTAAACCCGAAACCCTAAACCCTAAAATAGAAAACCCCAAAATCCCAATTTTATAATCCCTTAACGTGAACCCTAAACCCAAACCTTCACCCCAAACCCTAAACCTCAAGCCCTGAACTCTGATCCTTCGCGATCGCAGCCCGGATGTCCGATGCACCACACGGTCGAGCCGAGTCCCGCCGGGAGCAGATGCAAAGCTGGCGAAGGGCCTCGAAGGAAGGGGTTTAGGTCGCTTTAGGGCTTTTTTAGTTTAGGTCGGTTTAGGGCTTTTTTAGTTTGGGTTTAGGGTTGGTTTAGGTTTAGGGTTTAAGGTTTAGAGTTTACGGTTAGGGGTTTAGGAGGAGGGGGGTCTTTTCGGCTTTCATAGAGTTTCGAGTTAAATTGTTCAGGGCTGCGGGTTCCGTGTCTTGGTCTGTTCTTTGACTTTTCTCGCGTTTGGTGAGGGTTCTGGAGGATCTTGTAAGGGTTTCGGACTGACATAGGGATCTGGCATTGAATTTAAACTTAGGGGTTGGAGCATGAAACTGCGGGATCAGGATGTGGAGAGTAGGGTTTGGGCTCTCCACCATGATCCCACATCGCCATCCCAGACTCTACCGTTCTGAAGCTCGTGTGCGTGTGGTGCCTGCGCCGTCGTTCAACGCCGCTGTGGGTGCAGATAGAACCACCTGAACCTGCGCGAGTCGCTTGCGCAAGTGCGGCCTACCTTTGGCATGTTTTGCGGGTGATATGGGTGCCCCTCTGCCAGAGGTGCGTGTATGTGTATGTGTGTGTGTATATATATATATGACTGACCTTACATATGTATACATATGAGAGCCTGCACCTCACCCAGCTGCACCATCAGGAACCTGGGAGGGGGTGACTTTGAGGGTCCAGGGGTTTCTTTGGGTTTGGAGTTGGTGGCTCGGGCTTGGGAGTACTGAACTTCTACACCTGAAACGACCTCTTGAAAGCCAACATGAACCCTTACAAACCCTATAACGCCCCTTGCAAATTGCGAAGGCCCTTACACACCCCACGTACAGTATGAAGCCTTTCTAGCGACCGGTTTGGCCCTTACACCCGAAAAGCTCTAATCGGTAAGATCCTTTGACACCCAATACGTGAATTACACACTATCCAAAGAGCCAACCTGGGAAGCGCGAAGTAGAGCCCAATATAGCAACCTGATTACGAAACCCTGAATCTTGATTAAGGTTCGTTATATGGACCCTAATTTAAAATATTGGAGTTATGGGCTAATAGGGCCAGGGTTCTTAATCAGATCCCTACGTTATGCAAATACTCGCGGACACCTTCTTGGTCCGAGAGGCGTCGCCGCCTCGTGGCGTCGTCCTTGGAGGCTTCGGGCCGGAGGGTCTTGGGGATCGGGTTTAACGTCCATGATCAGGGTCCAGCGTTTAGGGTTTAGGCCGTTTCGGCCTTGGAGCGTTTAGGGTTTAGGGGGTTTAGGGTTTAGGGTTTAGTAGGGGTTTCGGTGTCGGATAGATGATCTAACATCGAGGGTCTAGAGTTCGGAGCCCGGGACTCTAATCAATGGCCTTGGGTTCAGGCTTCAGGGGTTTGGGGTTTCGGGCCTCAGGGCACAAGCTTCAACACAGAAATTGCAGATGTATGCACTTTAATTTTCCTAAACAATAAATCAAGAATAATTATGTAGACACTGATCAAGCCCTCTTCCTTTGAACCTCATTCATATTGGGATCGATTGGGATCGATATTGTGATCTCTTCAGCTGAGGCCAAAAATTACCAAACCCTGAACCCCCAAACCAAGCCCTGCCTAAACATTCCTGACCGGAACTCCTACGGCTACTGGGCCCCGGACGGCGGGTCACTGTGCCCTGGACACAAACCTCCCGGTTGTAGTCGACCTGCGCTCTTAGGACTTAGGGTTTTAGGGTTTATGAGGCCTTAAATTGTTTTCCGTTGCCTCTGTTCCTGCTATACTGTAGGTTCCGGGTGTGAGGCTGTAGTGCTTAGGGTGTTTTTTGTTCTCCAATGGTGTTTCGGGCCAAATTTGTCCGAAGCCACATGTCACATGCCTATACCATGGCCCAAGTTCAAAGCTCTCTCTGCTTTTTCTCACGTCCTTTAGCCACTTTAGCCTAAACCCTCAAGCCCCGTGAACCCTGCAAAGAGCAGAGCTACGAATAATGACCCGCCTCTCCACAGCGAAGAGCTGCCAAGCATTGTGCAGCAGTGGTATCCGTCAGCATCTGCCCAGAACCCTAATGTATATCCTTGATGAAAGGATTAAAGCAAAACCTTCGTTCGAACGCCTTAGTACGTCTTAGGTTCCCGGAGCTGATAATTCAGGGGTCTACAATCTGCCTCGAAACCTAAGCTCTAGGGTTCCTGGTTGAGGGCGTATGATCCAAGAGAGATCAACACTGCTATCGAATTCCGGGAATTGGTGTGCCTTTTGATTCTACCGTCAGTAAATCTTGCAGTACTCTACCCCTTCCTCTCATGCAGCCACCCATGTGCAAGTCCAAGGCTTGCAGCTTTCTGGATTTTTCAGTTGTGGCAGAGGAGTAGTTGAGGGCCTCATGTCGCTCCTAGTGGCGAAAAAACGTCATCACTGCGCTGAAAGCGCGAGGACGATTAAGGATTCGGCATTTGTGGACTGCATCGCCTTCGCATTCCAAGACTGACGGTTTGGGAATGAGCATGAGCTCAGACTCTGCTTCTTCAGGGTGAGGCTTACAGGCCTTAGGAGCTACTCCAAAGCCTTAAACTGGAGCCAGACATGTGGAGACTGAAACCACTGAGACCCCAGTGCTCTGATAAGGGGTGCTCTCTGCCTTTTCCACTCCTGCCTGATCTTTCGAGCAAGTAAGAACCCATGAAGCCCACAGCTGAGGGCTTTTGGCCTTGGCGCTTTCGGGTTCAGGGTAATAGGGCTTCAGTAGGGAGAGAAAGGCTCTAGTATTGTGGAAGTGCCTCTGATATTTGAACCCCTTGGGTCTACTGGCTTGATACGTATGGAACAGATCTCACGGAAAAGTGGGCTCCCAATGGTAAGATCCAGTCTCTCGAAATACAACATTGGTGTCAGAGACTGGGTCCAGGGCCTTTGGGTTTGTCGAAATCTGTGCCCGAAACTTAGGGTTTAGGCCTCGGGAAGGCCCTGAGGCCCTAGCCCTGAGGCCCTAAACCCTAACCCTAAACCAATACCTTTTCAGGGTTTAGGGTTTATGTAGGGTTTATAGGGTTCAGGGAAACCCCAAAGCCCAAAGCCTGAACCCCAACTCTCACCTGTAGGACATTTCATGCCTGGAGCCCCACCAGTGCTGACGATGATTGCCGCGCTTTGAAATGCAGGGGGGAAAATTGGGGATCAGTTTAGGGCTTATACAGGGGCTTTAGGGTTTTAGGGTTTAGGGTACAGGGCAGACTTTGGCGAAGCTTGGTGCTACATCGCGGGCCGCCTCGACTTCGCGTTCGAAGCCGGAATAAAGAGTCAAGAGAAATAATCTGATATATACCCAAAAACTCTGCTCTGGTTACTAAGCTTCATACTTGCAAAGGCCCCTACATTCGGGCCGTTAGGGAGGGAACGCCTCGGACTGGATCCACGCAAGCCCGGCTCAGAGCATTTTGGCATCACCTGGACTGGACTTCAAGGGCTGATCGACCTTCAATATGCAATATAAGATATATATATATATATGTTTTCTATACACACATATTATATATATATATATTGGTAAAAAGAAATTGAAGATAAAGTACATAATGCATAATCTACTAACGTACAATATAGGCATATAGGAGATACCACTCTCCCGGGTAAGCGGGGCGAGGCGATTTGGGGGTAGGGCTTTACGATTCAGCTTGAATTGCCTGCTGCCTGAGACCTTCCAGCCCGCCCGAAAGCCTCTGTGTTGAAAAGAGGGCCTTTATCCCCCAATAGATACTGAGCCTCGCGGGTCCTCAACATCGACGGCCGAAAGCTCATCATCACTTCGAGGGCTGTTCTAACTCCGTCATGTTGATATCTGCTAACCCTGCTGTCCCCTAAACCCTAAACCCTGAACCCCCCGGGATCCAGGACCATGAACCCAAAGCTGCCAAACCCCTGCGCCCTCAGGCCTTTCACATCAAACTCATCAAAAACCCGGCCTCAACAAACGAAACAAAAACCTGCCAACACCCTAAACCCAAAAGCCCCAAACGTGTCAGCGCCTAAAGCCCTAAGCCCCTAATCTCGGGGCCCTAATTTTAAATAGAGTTTTGATGCATGTTGTATTGTAAGATAACGATATAGGGACTATACAGGAATATCACTTACGTTTTTTCAGACACCTCATTAAAGACCCTAAACCAGAAAGCCCTCTAAAGCTGCTTTTATAGGCCCGGGTGCTGCAGAGATTTCAGTGAGGCCATCAGCTCCTCCACGGAGGCTCCCTGGCACCAGAGAATGCGAAACCACTCATAGGGTTAGGGCTTCAGGATTTCTGGGCTTGGGGCTTCTTGTTTTAGGACCAAAAGCCCTACATCGTGTCCCAAACAACAGAAAGCCTCAATCACTGACAGAGGCTTAAATTCCTGTTCATAAGGCCCGAAAATGTTTCTTGCAGACCCCAAACGTTTGACAAATACTTTTTCCTCTATTTACAATACAATAGCGTACACCAAAACCCTATTATAGTCATCTTCAAGGCCCCTGAATAAAGTCATATAAAACTGGATTTATAAAACTCGATTAAACAAAACAAGGCGTAAAGCCTCTGTGTGTGTGTCTCCCTCTCTCTCTCTCTATGGAAGCCCTGAGTTTTAAGATGGTTCCTGAATTCCGTGTTTGGGAGCCGTTCTGACGGCTGAACGGTTCGTTTGAGGGATAAAGGGTTGAAATTTAAGGGCTTGGTTTTAAGGCCTCAGGAATCTCGGTTGTTGGGTGCATGTTCAAGGGATCAAGGTTCGGGGCTTTGGGGATTGAGGGCAAGGTTTATTCGGCCACTGAGTCGAGAGGTTTCGGGTTTGGGGCCTCTTGTTTTGGATGCAGAGTTTAAGTCGCAGCAAGCCACTGAAGGCCCAATTCACCCGCCGAAAATCGGGAGTCACCATGGCCTTGGTGTCCACAACTTCCTCCTTCTCCTCCTCCTCTTCGGAGGCCTTCGGTGTTTCGGAGTTAGCTGTATAACGAGGAATTACTTGTTGAGGAAGCTGTTTCCGGTTTAGGGCTTTGTGCTTCAGCCTTGAAGTTTGGGGCATTCAGGGGCTTTGTTTGGGGTTCGGGGCGTCGGGCTCAAGGTTCAAGCAGGATGGAGCTAAGCATAGTCAAACAAGACTTCCCACTAGCATCACTTGTGGAAGCAGCAGAAAGAAGTAGCTGTACGTACGGGTGCAGGCAGCCGCGCGCAGCTCCCGCAGCAAAACGAACATAAAAGGAACATGGGCTGCGTCACCGCGTGACAGGCGCCCTTAAGCATGCCAAAAGATGCTCAAAGTGGGCAATTTGCGAGCGGCGTCCACCGCCCACACTGCGCGCAAGCATCCTGCCCCAGGCCCTCCCTTGTCAACCTGAGCACACCACGGCAGGCCCACACCAGGGACTGTCTATCAGCCCCCTTGACACCACCGCGGCGCCCGGGGTGACCACACCAGGAGCCCAAGCGAGGAGAACAGGAGGTACAAGGCAATTACGTCTCCAGCTCGGCGCGCCGCCGCAGGGCGGCGCGGGCACGGAAAGAGCGCACAACGATTCGTACAGGGGGCCTGGCTCCGCGCCACTGCGGGCAGCAACCGCCCCGGCAATCTGCTTGAGGACGCGGCTAGCGCCAGCTTCCCAATGCCCGGTCGTTTCAACAACCAAGGGCACGAACTGGACTCCGGATGGAGTGTTCCGTGAAGCATCAAGGGTCCAAGAACGACTTGCTGTTGAAAGCTCTGTGCCTGTCCTTACCTCTTCAACCACCAGGGCTGTTTCGATAAGCCCTCAACATATTCCGTTCCGTGGACTGCTGGGGAGCTGAGGCTTAGGGCTTCAAGCCTGCACTTAGTGCTTGGCTTTTGGTCTGAGGCGCTTCTGCTTCTGGTGGTTGGGGTGTTGGTTCAGGGTTCAGAGTTCTGTGCCCTGTACTCCGTAACTTAAGCCCTAAATGCGCTAAATACCCGGAACCTAAACCCTAAACTCTCCAAAGCCCAAGTGCCCTAAATACCCGGGAACCTAAACCCAAAACTCTCCAAGCCCTAAGTGCCCTAAATACGCTGGAGCCTAGTCCCTAAACTCCCCAATGACTCCCCAAACCCTAAGTGCCCCAAATACCCGGGAGCCCAAACCATAAACTCCCAAAGCCAACCCCGGAGCCTAAGCTCTAAACTCCCCAAACCCTGAGTGCCCTAAATACCCCGGAGCCTAAACCCTAAACTGGCCAAGCCCTAAGTGCCCTCAACCCCCGGAGCCTAAGACCTAAACTCCCCAAGCCCCAAGTGCCCCAAATAGCCCGGAGCCTAAACCTAAACTCCCTAAACCTCAGAACCTTGAAGCCGGCATAAGCCGAGGCAGCTGCCGCACAGCCATCGGAGTCCTCGATGACGATGCCCCACTCGTTGTCCGGGTGCAACTGAAGACTTCCGCAGAATCGGGTTTGGGTTTAGGGCTTTTTGTTTTTGAATTCAGAGCAGCTTGGTGTCTAAGGCTTACGACGAGTTCCAGGGTTCTAGTTATTCTGGACTAGGTTGCAGTGCTTTTTAGTGTTCGGGGTTCGGGACGGATGATATCTGCAGTGCATAAGGCAGCACCTGCGTTCACAGTACGCCCTGCATGCGTCGGGAAACATGCTATCGAGGATTCAGCGGTCTACGGTACAATATGTACAGAGCCTGAATGGCTAGTATATGCTATTCCCCCTGTAGACCCTGTGCAGTAGTAATTATAAATTATACGTAAACGCCCCGCTCATGCAGCATGTCAACGGTTTCGGAATGATGTATTTAGGATAACCTGCAACTGTAACCCCAAACCACACGGAAAAGCAGGTTTTGAACCCTTAATAATGGGATAATAGGGTATGATCCGTACTTAACCTAGATTATGTTGCCACAGGTGGGGACTCAGCTTTGGGTTTAATCAGTCAGAGAATGAAACTCAGAGCCCTGCATTCAACACATCACAAGACCCACAAGACCTGAAAGCCCTATGAAGCCAAATGCCGGCAGCTTCAAGCGAAGAAGCCCCAACGCCCGCAAGGAACTCGATGACAACTTTAACCCCCAGATCCTCGGCGTTGGAGTCGTCCTTCTTCTCAGTCTCCTCTCGCTGCGACATGGTATGAACTGACTCTGACCCTTTCAACAGCAACAACAACTACTGCAAATCCTAGCCCTAGTCCTCCTCCTCCACCTCCTCCACATCTACGACGACAACTGCGACTCGCGACTGCGAGGACGACGACTTCGAAGACTGGCGCGACTAGTAGTGACGACTTTGCGAAGTGCGAAGCCATGAACTCGTCTCGCCCCCGCATGGCCGCACGCATGCTCTCCTCTTCTCTTTTCAGGGTTTACGGTTTGGGTCTTACGGTTTAGGGAGTGGGATGTAGGGCGAATCGAAAAGGCTGGCAGTCTGCACTCAGAGAGAGGCTTTGCAGCTTGGGTGGATGGTTCGACCTGCCTTGCAACCGCCCTGTGAGTCAACGTCCAATGCAAGTATGGCTCATAGAATTCTGGGTAGCTTGGGTTCTTTCTTGGGGCGATCGACATAAACAGGAAGCAATGCACTCGATGCCGAAGTACGCACCCGGCCTTCAGCCATCAGGCATGAATGCGATGGAAAACAGCATCAAACGCTGCGAGGCTCCAACAAAAACAATCTTTCACAGGACCTTTGGGGTGTCCGTGACCGGACAGCAAAAGGGGAGGTCACGAAATCATATCAATGGATCTGTTGCGTCTGCGGAAGTTCCGGAAAGCAAGGCACCCTAAAAGCCAACAGGATCCCGAAGATAAGGACCTTAACAAGGGAGGGACCCTTGAAGCGAAAGAAACCTTCATTCTGAACCACAGCGTCCTCTAGGAGGTTGTACTTCCGCATCATCTCCTTGCGCAGCTCTCTCTCATATGCTGGGGCTGGTGCTACGGCTCGCTTTGCCAGCTGACTGGCGCGAGATTGACAATGCCAAGTCTGAAATTCAGACTCTGAAAACCCTAAGCACAGAAGGAATCAGAAAGCCTGAACCCCAAGCTCAACCCTGAACCCTGGACTTGTGCTATCTGCAATGCACAATTAAGACTCAACAGCCAGTGATGGGCGCTAGAGTCTTAGGGTGTAGCAGGCTTTCTATAGTACAACTTCAAAGCCCTTATAGAATCGTGCACAGGCCTACATAATTCAATAATGCGAGCAGTTTTAGTCTCTGAGGCTTGGCAGGTTTCTGCGAAGTACGCAGACTCAGAGCTCACCCTCTCTCCTCGGGGTGCTCCGCCCACTCCTGCTGCCGCAGCCTTAGCACTTTATCATTGGTAGCATTTGCGTTTGGATCTTTTGCCCTGCTGATTGCCGTTGCGATTCATCTGTGATTACGATTATGATTACGATTTCTGAATATGCTCATGACCATGTTCATAATCGTGATCAGGACCAGTATTGCTGTGAACATAGTTCTGAATATCATATTTCTATTCAATAGACTAATATTACGATTGCTACCCTCACTAATTACTTGTTGCGAGTGTTGTTAACTAGTACTTGTTACTCGTAGTTCTTACTATTGTTGTTGCTGTTACTGGCAGTGCTACTGTTAGAGTTACTGCTGCCGTTGTCGTTTTTTAGGGTGCTGGGTTCTTCAGAAGAAGGATATGACTCCATTCATGCGGCCTAACTTTGGCCTTGGGGTGCCTTTTATATTTTCTTGGCCAGCCAGTTTGGGAACCCGGTGGCATCCAGCACGGGCATCAAGAATCCTTACTTGGGTCGAGGCATTGCCTGGCAGTGATTGTTTCTTGGGGTTTGGAGGTTCCGCCCTTGCCCGAAGCAACCGGAGTGTCGCAGAACCCCTTGCTCCTGTGCCTGTGCCATAGGACACAGATTCCTACACCGCCGGGCCCTCAACACTGGGCTGCCCTGCGAATCTCCAAAACCCCAAAGTCTTAAAGTAACTCCACGGTCCACCATCCTCAAATCCACGCAGGCCCGAGCCCCAAGCTCGAACAACTTGACCCTTGACCCCCAGAACTTGAACTCCGAGCCTGCAGTGTCGGTTGCCGCACTCCGGGTTAGGCGTCATGCTGTACCTGGCACTCAAAGTCCGGGGGGAGCTTAGGGTTTTTCGGCTTTAAGGGTCTGGGGCGTTTTGGGGGCCCTGAGAGCCTCAGACTCAAGAAGCCGGGAACGACTCTGCAACGAAATCACGGATCAAAGGGGCCCGAACGGGGCTTTCGGATCTAGGCTGGCATCTTAGGGTCTCGTAGGGTTCGGGTTGAGGGTTCGGAAAGATTGTAGTCACTGAGGGTGTCGGCAGAAAAAGACTCGGTGCTGCGCCGGATTGGCCAACCTCGGGCATTCAAGCCCTTCACACCGCACGGCCAGGGCCCGTCCTCCTACACAACCCCATACCCCCATACCCCCAATGAAAAGATCGGCAAGACAGCCTAGGTTGAGCAACTATATGTCGGAAAAGACAATACTCTTTCAAGGGGGAACCTTCGAGTTCTAACTTTTAGACTAGTGCTTGACCCGGAACATCCCGGAACCCCACATGGGCTTCCTCCAGTGCACTCGAATGCCCCCTGCCCCCCTACTTCGGCATCCTCAAGCATCCCATGCTGCGCAGCAGGGAAAAGTCCTGAGCCATGTTTCTATTCACACTGGGTCCCAGGTCACGGTTGTGCTAGCTTTGAGACTTATGCATACACTATGGCCGCTGACGCATCATGATCTAAGCCACAACCCCAAAACCCTACCCGAAAGCCCTAAACTCACCCCGAAACCGAAACCCTAAACCCTGCACAGAACCCTAAACCCTGCACACAATCCTAAACTCTACACTCGAAACCCTGGAATCGTAATGCTATTGAATCCAAGAAGTGCCAGCTCGACGAAGGGAAATAATCGCCGAGGGCGTCGTAGCCCAAGAAGTTCGAGACCTGACGGTGTCTGGGGAATTCTAGGGGTAGGGTTTATAGCTTGGGGTTTAGAGCTTAAGGCTGCGGGCTTGCGATTGTCTGGCCGATCGAGCAGCCAACAAAAAGCCCGATACATCTGGGGCAGGGTTTCATAAACAGAGGTTTAAGGGTTTAGGGTTTCAGGCGAACAAAAGCACTTAGTTTAGTATAGGCTCCCTCCTTTTCGCCCAAAGAAAGCCACCGGTGGGGCCCTAAGCTCGAAACCTCAAACCCTCAACCCATGCTCTTCAGCATACCCCTCGGCACCAACCACCAAGCCCCAAAGCTCTGAACCCCTCAACCCTGGATCCTAAAGCCTACACCTTCCCGCAACCCAAACCTCTGCACCCCAAGCCTGCACACCCCGTATGTTAAGACCCTCATCCGGAAGGAACCCCAAACCCATAATAGAAAGGGCTTAGGAATCCACATCTCTCTCAAGAAGAGCGCGGTTTAGGCTATTGAATCGTATGTACGAGCGGCACCACCAAGGCCCGTGCGGTGCCGAACTTCAGAAGGTGCTTCAGGGTGGCCTCTTAAGAGATTATGGGGGTGAGGACAAAGGGTTTTAGGTTGGTATCTTCCCTAGTATAATGCCAAGGCGCGAGAAAACCTTCAGAATGCTGTTGCGGTTTATGTAGGGCTTATCGTTTAGAGGTTATCGGCTGGGTGGTTTGGTTGAAATTTCTTGGTGGCTGAGCTAGCCACTAGCCAGTTTAGCGGGTTGAAGCCCGCACCTGAACTTCTCGTCTGGGCCCCTTTTGTGAGCCAGGGCTGTTCAGAGTGACGGCTCTTGTGGTCGTGAGATTTCGGCGGTCGGGGTTCTGAGGATTTCGGGTTCAAGGTCCTGGGTTCTTGGGCTTGGTATTGAGATTCACGGTTTAGTATCGGCTCAGGCGCATCCTTCCTGCAAGAATTGAAGCTGCGGTGTCGGCGCACTGCAGAACACGAGTACTGAAATGAGTCTTAAACCTCGAACTTTAAATGTACCCCAAAACCTAAAAGCCTAACCGTTGAATGTCGAGCACTCTCGTCGCAGGCACTTCTCCCCAAGACTGTAGCTCCCAAGTTCTCAAACAGGGCCCGTGAATGATAATTACTCTGATTCCTTAACTCTCTCACTTCCACATTTGCACGAATCACAAACCCACATGCCTTAACCTACAGCCCCTTGGCGACGTCAATATACACCATTATTATTGACCCTTCTTGTTTGGCTAAAGTAAAAGACGGTCAAGACATACATGGTCATAATCCCTTGCGTCTATGTTACGTTGATAGAATGCAACGCACATCACGGTGAAGCCAATCTCTCACGACGAGTCATACTTTGCCCTGCCAGACTCCGAATATCTTGGAAGAGTTACACTGTGCTGAGCCTAGTCTGCCCAAACAGAAGATTTGTCAAAGGGTTTGTTAGGACCTCATAAAAGCCTTTCAGGATTTGACTAGGGCCAAAGAACCCGAAGAAACATAAGGATCACACAATTACGGTCTCTGTGCCCAAACGGGTTTAGGGCTTAGTGTTTAAGCCCCGAGCCATCCATCCAGGGTCCAAGCAAGCACACACACACACACTCACTCGCATGTTGCACGATATCCTTACTGCCTGGGCTCGTTATCAGGCAGTCATATGATAAGTCCCTATCTTAAGCTGAAATACTACGTACCTTGATTCTTGTGGATAGCTTTCTTGGGCCCCTAGCCATTGCCCCACAGCCTGGGCCAAAAGGCCAGCGGTGATGCCCATGGTGGTCGGCAGGGATGCAGCGCACACGCCCTCTGCAAGGAGCCGTGAGGATTTAGGGCAGCTCAGGGTGTTTAGGGTGCTATAGAGGTAGTTCAAGGGGTAATCCATCTGTATTCCCCTGTCTATATATATATATATATGCAGAGAGAGAGAGAGAGTGAGTTTACTATAAGGATACTAGACAGGGTACGAAAAGCGTACTGTAACCGTCATTAGGTTTAGGGTTCAGGTTTTACGGTCTGGGAGTCGCATGAGCTTTTCTCCGCAAGTCCCGAACCCAGAGACTCCAATGTCCCTTGATCAGGACTCGCTCGGGGATCCTTGTATGCGGGGTTTAGGGCTAAAGCGTTATGGGTTTGGGGTTCAGGGGTTTAGGGTTTGTAAATGGCGTTCACACAAGGTTTAGGGCTAAACGGGGTCTTAGGATGAGACTACCAAGGATCCGAATCCTGATGTAAGGATCATTTTCTGGGAGCGAGTGGGCATTTGCAATAAGCCTCCTGCTGTTACCGGTCTGTGGCGCGTGGTTCTCTGATTTTCTGACGGTCCCACAGGCTTCACAGAGAAAGCGGAGCCTAGCAAGACAAGCAAAACCACCTGAAACCCTCTGGCCCCCTCAACCTAACACGTCTTAGACCCCCCATGAAGCCCATTCTGTAAAACCCAAAGTCATGCTTCCGACAGACGAAAAGTCAAGCGACGTTCACCAGAACACCCAACATCTCAGACTCACCTACAAAGACCAAAACCCGAAACCCTAAGCCCGAAAACCTATACTCGAAGAGGGGCTTTAGGGTCCGAAAACGCCCCCCCCATAAAGCCCTAAACCCGAAGCCGTGTAAGAGCCGTCGAGAAATGCAAAAACACTGAGACAGTGAACCTAACTATGCACGAGTTTCGTAGAAGTATGGGTACTGTTATCAACATCATGATAAGTCGTACTAAATGACATGTAGACAAAATGTCTGCATCGTGATGAACAGTGGTATCAGAACAAGACTACTGTAGTAGTAGTAGTAGTAGTAGTAGTAGTAGCAGTAGTAGCAGTAGTAGTAGTAGTAGTAGTAGTAGTAGTAGTAGTAGTAGTCGAGTTGTCGTGATTGTAGTGGTAGCGGTAGCAGTAGTAGTGGTAGTAGTTATAGTGGTAGCAGCAGTAGTAGTCGTCGTCGTCGTGGTCGTGGCCGTGGTAGTGGTAGCAGCAGCAGTAGTAGCAGTCGTTGTCATCGTCGTCGTAGCAACTGCACAAATCCGGCCTCCCGTTTGATGGCATTCTCGTCACCTCCGCCTGCTACGACGGCGGGTGGCGCACACTCAAAGCAGGCATACCTGCAGGACAAACGACGGCAGGTTCAGGCTGCACAGCGTTGAGGGGGGGTTTAGGGGTTTTGCTCAAGGGTTCCGTTTAAGGTCAAGGCGTGGAGAGTTAATGCGGTGGCTTGAATTGTCCAAGCAATGCTAGGGAGCCCTAGGAAGCAAAGGGCTTCTACAAAGGCTTAGAATTCATGGTTCAAGTGACTTCTGAAACCCTAAAACTCCCAAATAAATATCCATGCCGCATGTCTCAAGTGTATCCTCTAAACCCTTAGACAGCTAAATACTACAACCCCAAACGGGGTTAGAGGTGAGTCCAGATGCCAAGAACTACCAAAAACTTGCAAACTCACGCTCTCGCAATGCCATGCTCCGGTCTTAGGTGTTACAGGCAAAGCCTCAACACCCACCCTTCTCCGTCTATGTGTATGTTTAATGCAAACTAATACATATTATATAGTATAATATATTAAAATATAGTATAATATTGGAAAATTTTATATGATACTAATATAAGCCAAAAAGAAATATACCATGGTATTATATTATAAAAATAAAAACATGTAATAAAAATATAAAATAACAAATAATGCAATATAATAAAACATAAAAGATTATAAAACAAAGCAATATAACAGAACATATAATATCATGCAATACCATGAAATATAATATCATATAGTATAATCTAATCTAATCTAATAAGGTAGAATATGATGAAAACAAGTACAATATAATACACGATAACATAATATCAAATATTTCATATAATATATGATATATTGGATATATTGTATATAACAATATATAATATCAAATATGATAAGTGTGTTATAGAATATAACATAATAGACCACAACATGTTATAAAATATAATCTAACATGATAAAATAGATACGTTGTTGTTGTTGTTGTTGGTGTTGGTGTTGGTGTTGGTGTTGTTGTTGTCGTTGTTGGTGGTGTCGTTGCTGTTGTTGGTGGTGGTGTTGTTGTTGGTGTTCGGTGTTGTTGGTGTATTCGGGCAAAGATCTGCTTGGAGTCGGCGCACGCCACATCAACCACAGCACGGACATCCAGAAAAACACAGTGGCTCGACACTGGCAGACCTATGACCTCAACGCCCGGCCACGAACGGTGCGAAGGGAAAAAGAAGAACCATGGGTCGCCGACCTTTCAAAAGGCCTAAAGACTAACACAAGTATTCTGCTAGGTACTTCTTTGGTGGCCAGCCTTGGCCTAACCTGTGACAGCGATGACATGCACTACACTCGTGTCGTTTGGTTTGGGGTTTAGCGTTTAAAGTTTAGGGTTTCAGGGTTTAGGGTTTAGGGTTTTGGCCTGAGGTTTTCGGTCGAAGGGTTTAGGGTTTTGGGGTTTGGGCCTTAGGAT
>CAJNDV010023003.1:36381-55210 GCA_905221635.1 Symbiodinium sp. CCMP2456
GGCCGGCCCCGGTACCGGCCTTTACCGGCTTTTTTTTTGCTGCCAGATCCGTACCTGTCATGTCACGGGAGAGACCGAGGTTTTTCACCCGGTCCCCCGTGACGGTCTGCGCGGGCGCATTCCACAAACCTCAGACGCAAGCAGTTGCGCATGCCCTGCTAACTGCGACGTGAGTGACAGGCTGGACGGCGGCGTTATCATGAGCGCGCTCGGGCACATTCAAACGGAGCAACTCCTTTGTGACGGCCCTGCGTCGGATGGCAACCACGGACACCCCGAAGCCCTATAATCTAATCCTTAGGGCAGAAGCCTTTAACCCATCATTTCAAGTGAAGTGACCGGGTTGTGATCCTGAACGTCAGTGGCTTAGAGCTTAAGGGCTGAGGGTTTAGGATGTAAGGCTTCCATTATCCAGAAGACGACGGTTCTGAAATTGTGCAAGGCGAGATTGCTATGCGATGGCCCCGCACCCCAAACCCATCACCTCGGGTTCACCTAAGCCTCCGAAACCCTGCAGCAACCCTAAAACCCGAAGCCCACATGCGTGATCCTTTTTCAGGGGCTATGGTTTCGAAATTTCTGCAGTTGCAAATGCTTAAGATATCTTTGCTGGGGTCCCTTACCAACTTTAAAGCTTATGGGGTTCGTAAAGCTTATCTGTTTTGACAGTTCGAAAACAGCATTTTCTCGCGTATGGCGCTTAGTATTGTTCTCAGAGTTTAATGCTTGAATTTGCCTGAGTCTTCGATGTAGCTCTGAAGGTTTGCTCTGTGATTCTCTTGGGTTTCGCAGGGAACCACGCCTCATTGGAGGACTTAGAAATCGTGAGATCCTTGCGTTGATACCACAGAGAGAGAGAGAGAGAGAGAGAGAGAGACAGAGAAAGAGAGAGAGAGAGAGAGCGAGACAGAGAGAGAGAGAGACAGCGAGCTTCCTCTTCTCTCGTAGCAAGCCGAGAGCGTTCGGCCTGGGCTTCCTGCTCTGCTTAGGGTTTAGGGGGGTTAGGGGGGGTTTAGGGTTTTAGGGGGGTTAGGGGGGGTTTAGGGTTTGGGGGGGGTTCCCTAAACCCTAAAACCCTACAACCCTAAACCCTAAACCCCCAAGTCCCCTAACTTTGCTTATTCCACGTCCACCTCGCTCCGTGGCGCAGTCGCCGGGTCGTACCTTTATTGGGGAGTTCCAGATGTGGGTTTTAGGCTTTAGGGTTGAGGGGCTTTAGGGTTTAGGGTTTAGGGGTTTAGGGTTTAGGGTTTGGGGTTTAGGGTTTAGGGTTTAGCGTAGTTTAGGCTTTAGGGTTTGGGGGGACTTGGCCAAAGGAAACGAGGGACCTCTAGTAAAATAATCGAAACGAGCTACTGTCAGTACAAAGATCCGACGAGAGGGACCATCGCATGATCCAGACGTACAGCCAGCACCAAGCCGCCAAACGCTAAACCCAAACGTCATCAACCCTAAAGTCCTAACCCCATGCCCCAACACCTAGCGAAAAAGGGTTCCTTTGAATGCTTTGCTGGTTCCCCTAAGTGTTCCTATGGGGGTTCCTTGCCGGGTACTTATTACTATTGTCTGATTTCTGCATGGGCTTAGAGCTGCAGGGCATGAGGGTGTCGGGGCTCAGGACTGAGAGGTGTTCCGTGATTGTTTAAAGGGTTCAAGAGGTTCGCAGAGTCAGGGTAACCTCATTCTTATAGTGAGGTTGGTACGGTTTCGTAAACCTACATTGTGCAACAACCCCCCTTTTCGGCTCCAAGAACAGGGCGTGCACTTCCTGCTGTCCAGGCACACAACATGCGGACTGAAGAGACCTTCCGGCTGAAATTCGACGACATCCACCTCGGCTTCGAGGGTTTAGTAGGGTTTAGGGCCCCATTAAAACCCAAAAGTCGTTAGGTTGTCCCGACCGTAACTTAAACGCTGCAGCTACGAGTCCAAAGACCGGAGAAGCCCACAGGGATCGGGTGAACTGTAGGCCGGCCCTGTAAAGCCTCTGAAAATATTTGGTAATAAGCACCTCATGCGTCCAAGAAAATCTGAAATACCCGGGCATCTTACCTAGTTTAGGATTTGGGGCATAAGCCCGAACATCTCTCAATCCTGATCCTACACATGGCGGCATACGGGAGATTTCTGATTTCGGTGCCTTGGGAGTTGAGGGAGCAGTGTTTTTGTTCTGTTGTCAGTAAAGGTTGTAGCATAAACTTGAACATGGAACTTTCCAAAGAAGACAAATTTGGCGATTCTTCCTTATATGTACGGTGCAGCCCTTGCTTGTCGAAAACCGCAGACTCGAGATCCTTGCATCCAAAATATGAGCCTTTTCCTAGGTCTGATGCTCCTGCTAAACCGAGCATAGGGTTGCGGGTTTACGTATAGTGCCCTTTAAGCCCGAAGCCCATCGTTGAACTGAAACCCGTAGACGGCCTAAAGCCCTTGAACTCTGGTAAACCCAAACTTGAACCCTTGGGCGTTCAGCTCGAAACCGTACGCCCCGAAGCGGTCGACCTGCTTAAACTGAAATATTCCGCGCTCTGACGGTTGTGATACATGCTGCAAGGCATCATTGGAGGGTCAGTAACAGACATGAGAAGGCATAAGTCCTGGCTGGAAGCCGAAAAGTGACTCTACTAACCCCATTTGTCCGAAGCCCCAAAACACCTAACAGCTTCTAAACTCGTTCAAGGAAAGTCTTATGGAACACTCGCCGCAGTGGACCTCCACTGTCTGGAGCTACTTTGCCGGAAGATCATCTTGAGAAGCGAGCATGACCCCAACAACAATAAGCAAAGGAGAATTCAAAAGCTACCCGCTACATCCCATGATCCCCTCAACTAGGCTGGCCTCGGCGGACGTGCCGCGGTCCACTTCGATAGCCGAAGATCCACTTGCGCTGGCATTCTCCTGTGGGGTCCGGGAGGGTGGGTTCAAAGCTCAGGATTTTATGGGAGCTCCGGGAGGTTTCGAAGGGCTTAGGGTTCTGCTTGAAGGATGAATGGGCTTGGCAAATTGGCCCTGCGTGGAGTTATGGCTAACCTTGTTCGGGTTATGGTCTTTATAATCATTATAGGCTTGTGTCTAACTGCTTATGACCGACATGCTGGGTCCCTTATATAAGCCTCCAGTTTGCTGGGACCGTAAACCCCGAGCATAGACCTCTGGGTTTTCGGGCTCCAGGTGGCAAGCACAAGTTTAACCTGCAAACCGAAACGAGACGCAAAGTACGACCCTGAAACCTCTCATGCTGGTCAGATTCTGATCTGCTGCAGCAAAAAAGGCTGTCAGCATAAAGGCTTTCAGGGCATGCTGCCCATGTGATTGGCGAGACATTTCGGTGGTTTTCTCGATGCCAGAGCTCGCAGCACCGCAAGCACGACAGCGAAGCATCCGATTGTCACCTTCAACCCCAGCGGACTAAACTCAACCCAACCAAACCCCTTAAACCACAAACCCTCCACCCCTCCGCCCGAATCCCAGAGCCTCCGCACTTAAAGGCTAAGGACTTGGTACTTGGTACGCAGGCTTCCAATTTGTGTTGAACCAAATCAAGTACTAGGAGCCCACGTGATACATAAAACCCTTATAGAACTTCAAAATTTAAATCCTCCACGACCTGCAAAGAGCCTTCCGACCTTCCCGGCATGCATTCCTGGCCTGCACGACAACTGCGCCACTGCCGGTAACCTCCACCCAAGGACCCCGATGCACCGGGTTTAGGGCTCAGGGTTTCCATTGACTGAAGAAGCATTCCTCGTTGAATTTTGTGTTCATTCAACGATCACCTGAACTGACTTAGCTCATGTAGCATGGATTTCAAGTAATGGGATACTTGGCCATGCTCTGTGTGGTCTGGGGGGTCGGTCTCAGCAATGTGAGGTCACGGTGCGTAATAAACAAACCGCTTGACACACACAGCCACAGATTCATATGTTTGCATTTATATACACGCATGCCTACAGCCACCACCACGATCACTATCATCATCACCATCAACAGTATGTCAGCAGCAACCAGAGCTGCAAACACCCGGCAAGAATGTAAAAGAACATGCGCCCGCCACCTACCAGGTAGGGTCGACCGTAGCACCCCTGATTTCTTGCAACTCGCCCAAGTGTGTGGATGTCTTTGTGTTTCTTTCGCAACGAATCATAAAGGAAGTCATGAATCTACACTCACCAGGATTGCTCAGCAGCCTTATTGCACTCAATAGTGGAAACACTCCCCTCGGCCCTGAGAACCTGAACCGTGACCCCAATCAAAACCCTGATTAGGGTTTCGGGTACTAGAAGGGATCTGAGACTGGGTCTTGCTTTCAATCCACCCCGGAAGATAAGACGGCGCTGTTTCAGAATTAGGGGTGCTTGTCTAGAGTCTTCCCAGGATTCTTGACTGTAGTGTCTGTTGTAGGATCCCTCATGTTCTGACCCCCCTCCCCCCCATATCAAAACATCATATTTCATCACAAAACATAGAGCTCAACTCTCGGCTTCTCACAGTTCAGGCGCCTTCATAAATATGAGAGGGGGCTTTGGGCATATGTCGTAGTATTATCTTATGGGATCAAGGTACTCGGTATTAGTTATTAGTACGTCATCACGACATACTGAGGCCCCCCCCCCCGCCATAGTAGGTTTGGTTCGGTGAGTGGGTCTGAGCTTTTTGCTAACGATCCTTCCAAAGCAGGGAGGATACGCAACTCGTCATACATGTGTTTCCAGCGCGATGGTAATTAGCAAGGGAACCTAACAATACCTAACAGACGTTTTGAACAACACCACTCAAAATGAGGGTTAAAAGTTTAAAAGACCTGACAGTCATCTTGAATAGGTTCGTAACTCTACTCCTGGTATACGGTCGGCAACAAAACTCTGTCCGATGCCTGTCATGGGAATCAAATCATGGAAAAGGATATCAAAAACAAACAGAATCCCGGACACCCACAACAACCCAAAGACATCCGAACTAGTATAGGGTTTATAGAAAACCCTAAACCCTAAACCCTACACCCTAAACCCTATAGAGTTTAGCCCTACTAAGAGTTCAGATTGGGAGCTGTCGTCGTGGTCTGCGGAAGGCTGCATTGGAAGCTTGTCGGCTGCAGCACCCCTAGCGAGATGGGAGTTTCCGAAAATAAGGGGTACCTTATTTAGGGGTCATTATAATAAGGATCCTACTATTTAGGGTACAATATTAGGGTCCCCTATTGTCGGAAACCCCCAGATCGAGGCTAAAGCAGTCGTCCGTCTCTTTGGGATCTACAGTTAGTTTAAGCGCTTTTCGGCCCTCAACCACTTCCCCCGAACCCTGCGTTCGAAGTATTGAGGCCTCTATATATATATATATATATTGCTTACTAAGCCGGGCTATTCGACGACCTGTCGGTAGATCTGGGTCGCAGCTTGCTGTTTTCGGGGTAGTCAAAAACAAAACACCTCTGTCTGCTATGCAGTTAACATGCATGTGCAGTCACATGTTCAGACATTGACCCTAAGAGCATGCGTGAACGCAAACCATGCTTGCTAAGGCTAAAACTACGAAAACTTCCCTCCCACCGGAGAGGTATCCAGGGGGAGGGAAGTTTTCGTAGTTTTAGCAAGCATGGATTGCGTTCGACACCTAATGAATCACAACATGAACCATGAACCTGCTGCCCTGCCGCTGAAACGCTGAGTAACTAAATGTCAACCCTAGCCTACAGATCCGTACAGCGATATGCAGACAAGTTCGGAACACAGATTGAGTCGGAACGGCGCAGGGATTCCCTGTAGCTTACGAAGAGCCCCATCACCACAGGAAAGTCCACACACCTTTGCATCAATCTTGGGGATTTCGAGGCTTCACCATCTATGCTTGTCGGGTTTAGGGTGAGTTTAGGGTTCAATTCATGGCTTTAAACTGTGGGGCTTTGGCTTTCAGGTTTCGGCCTCAGGAGTTTAGGGTTGTTGAGTGGGGTCTAAGCCAATTCGAAAGCTCCTCCCCAAATCCCAAATGCTTAAGCTTGAACAGAGGCCTCCTTGACAGGCTCATCCTTGAGAGAACTTTGGCTTCGATGGGTGCGGGATTTCATGGTTGAGAATTATTGAGCGCCTGATTTCAGAAATCTGAATCTCAGATCTTGATTTTGGGATTCTCTCAGCCCGGTATTGCCCAAATCTGAAAGTCTGTGGGTTTCAGACCAAAGCTAGCTATACCTTACTTTCATTTGCAGCACACGCTGGAGTAGACCATAAGAGCCTGGATAAATAGATTGGCGGCTGGAGGCATACGGTATCATACTTACAAAGACTTAGGGGCTGAGCACCAAGGCTTTATGACCCTAACATAGGGGCCTAAACAAGTAGAATAGGGTGTTGTAGCCCATTATACTATAATGATAATAAGGAGCTCCCAAAATAGTATGGGCAATTAATCTCGGTCCCTTCGTTTACAGGGTTTAGGAGTGCAGAGTTTTCGGGTTCCGGGCGGTCCAGTTTAAGATTTAAGGACTTCAGGCTTAATGTAGGGGCCTTAACTAGTAAGAAAAGGGTTTTTGGGCTCCATAAATTATAATAAAGTAGTATTATATACCACAAACCTATTCTAGTTATTAAGGCCCCTATATTATCCCTAAACCCTAAACCGGCTGCAGGCTCTAGCTCGCCTGCCATCGCCCGAGACGGCAGAAGGAAAGCCCATGCGCCATTGTGGTCAGACAAGACAATAGACAAGAACAACCCAGGTTTACGGATTTTCTAACATGCCATAGGCTTCAGGCTTAAGGGGGTACTTGTAACCCAGACTTGCTGAGTTCCATGACCCTTCAGATAGCAGTCAAAAGCCAAGTTCAGATGGAAAGTTGCTGGAGGATTCGGACCCGAAGGCTGAGCGCAACGAGGATTACCGTCATGGATAAAGCTCCCTATAATCCTCAGATAGGTCCTAGGCCTAAACCAAGTCCCCAAACCCGATTCCGAATCAGTCCCTGCTGCCTTGCAGGCAGGTGAGATTCGCGTCTGGCTCGTATGATCCCGTACACGAGGAGGTGCAACTGAGCGCCACAGCTTTAAGACGTGCCAACCCTACGGTTTTGTAGGGCCCAAATGAACTTTAGGCTTTAGGGGTTTATCATAAGAGCCTACAAAAACAAGCAGGCTATGGTAGTCTAAAGTAGGGTCTCGGATCTCGGATCTAGGGTTTGGGGATCAATTCGGATCTGGTCCTGGGAGGAAGTTTGGACCTCAGGGCTTAAGATCCAGGATACCGGCAGTGGGATGCAGAGTTAGGGACCTTAATACTTAGAATAGGGTTTTGGGTCCCATTGTAGTAGATTTATAACAAGGAACCCCCACAATAATATTGGTAGTTATTTAAGCCCCTGTAGTAGATGGAGCTAGGACTTGAGGCCATTCCAACTCTTCTACCATTCAAGCTGTCCTTCAAGGCCCATTGCTGTGGCCGCTTACTCTGACCGATCCAAGCGCCCATACTTAGGTACCTTGGACGTGGGTTGAAGATGATGAGAACGGTAAGCATATAAAACCTGAAAGAAACCCCAAGATAGTATTGGTACTTCTTTAGGCCCCTGTACTAAGCCCTAATTCGCCCTTCAAGAACCCTGTATTCAGCCCAAACTCGCCCTTAAAGAACCCCGTGTATTCAGCCCCAAACTCGCCCTTAAAGAACCCTGCCTCAGGAACCCCAAAACAGTACTGGTAGTTACTTAGATCCCTGTATTCAGCCCTACTTCGCCCTTAAAGAGCAAGAAGAGGAGCCGGGCCTCGACCCGGAGGCGACCAGAAGGCCCTCGGCGCAGGGCGGCTGTGTGGCGTGCTCCTGGGGGCGTGTGGGTGGAGTTTCTCTAAATTACATGGGCCCAAGTATGCGAGCATTTCATTTGGGTTTTAGGAACGGAGAACCATTCAGAGTTGTCCTGAATCTTGAGGGTCCAACTACCCCAATTTCGATTTTAGGTGCCCAAACCCATTCAGAGCGCAGTAACTGGGGCCTAAAACCCTGCTGCTTGGGTATTTCGACATATTGGGTTTAGTTGTGAGTGGTTTCGGAGAATTTTTGATCGTTGATTATTTGTTTTACGAGCGGCTTTTGGTTGTTCGGTATCATAGACTTGCATCAGAACTCAATGGTTGATGTAGGGTTGTTCCGAGTGCTTGTCAAGCAGCTTGGTTTGTGTTGCCACAGTAGGGATGTGTTGCAACGAACCTGCCTCCTTGTTACGGTCGCTGAAACAAGCAAAAGTGAATTCGATAAGATCCCGAGACCTTACAGATCGTTTCGGGCTTGGGGTTCAAGGATTTTACTTCGAGCTTCCAGGGAACTTGCTAAGTTGGCTGCTGCTATGATCACCGCCAGAATGCTCTCAACTAGGATGCAAAAAAACCCAACTACTCAGGCCCCTATATCGGCTCAGGAGGCTTCAGGCGAGCTACGCCTCTTGAGAAGCTCAGATCAAGTTACCACAGCAGGGAAAGCGTACGTTTGCCACATATCCTCAACATCCTGGTGACTTAAACTTAGTTGCTCAACGACAGTCCTTAATCCAGAGTCCAATATACGAGACGCCTGAAAGAAAACCTCAACTAGAACGCTTGCAAGCGCCAATAGAACCGTATGTGACCCTGTCAAAACCCTGAGCTGAAATCCTCAATGCCTCATAGGAGCCTAGAAAAATACCTGAACGATTTTCCTGGGAGGTTTCTTATAGTTACAGATTATACCGCAAAACCCTATTCTAATTATTAATGCAGCTACATTAAGCCTGCAGCCGCCTGGAGCGTTAAACACTTCGAGACCAACTCAGCCCCGAATACAACAAAATGATATTGCATCTAAACGTATGGATCCCGTGGCTTTCGGATTCCAGTGTGTATGCTCTTGAGTGGCACTTCCAGCCTGTGAGCCCTAAACCCTGAACCCCGAAATCCAACCCTAACCCTGAAATACCCTAGCCCTAGCCCGAGTAAGCTTAACCGTTTCATGATGATGCGACTCGAAATGCCGAAAAGGTTAAAGGCTGCCTACCTCAGCCCCTAAGTTAGATCGCAAACTCTGCGCCGAGACGCCACGCCCCATGGCGCGCGACACGGCTCTGGCTGGCAGATGAAATGAGGTGGCGTAAGCACACCGTCGGCACAATGCCTTCGGGCTTGGGGTTTAGGGCTTAATATAGGGGCCTCAATAATTAGAATAGGGTTTTGGGGCCCACCATACACTAATTATACTAAGGAACTCCCTAAACAGGACAGGTAATTATTTGGGCCCCTACATTATGGTTTGGGACTTCGGGTTCGGGGTCTTGGGAAAGTCTGGAGAAGAGCTTACACTTCGGAGTTCACTTGACCCTCAGGCCGCAAGAAAGCGTAGAAGAAGCATCCGAACGCAGCGGCCCGGTAGCCGTATGGTCTATAGATAAATCCCCTACAAAGACTGTTGCCACAAGGGAATAAAGCTGGCATTGTAGGGGCCTCATAATTACCTAGTAAGGAGTAGTATCACAAGCTAGGGTGCAGCGGTTAGGGTTGGGTCGCAGCGTCTATAGGTCTGACGTTCAGTATTACAATTACACCTTTACGAACGCTATGAATTTGTCGTCACGAGCATCCGAAAGAGATCAGAACATGTCTAGTTTGGAGGTTCAGGGTACGAATCTGTACTTAGCACTGTGGCGCAAGTGCACGTCGATGCTCTTTAATGAGTACGACTAGCTAGTTCTCGTGATGGTGAGGTGGCGATACTGGAAACCCTCTAGCACTCCCTCCCCAACGGCGCTCCGACGCCGTAATCGAGATGCCCAGTTGCAGAGTCGAAAAAGTCGGAACAAAGCCGGCTGCACAGACCGGAGTGCAATGGTCCAGGTTTACCTCCTCTGCTCCACAACAAACAGCTTGGTTAGGTTGCAGCCTTGTGGGTTTAGGGTCGGTCAATTTTGTGACGTAGGGTCTTTAGCAGACTGTAGCGTTTCAGCTCGTCCTCAACCCGAACAGTCAACCATATGCTTTTTGGTTGCGTGGCTGTTGCGATTCGGGGTTGTGGCGCAAGCCTGGAATGATTCGTAGCCTCATCTATTGAGGGTAATATGGGATTCACTGTCTATGGTCTTACGGCATAGAGACGTGATTCTGCTTTTTATGATGGTTAAGAAGCTGCATGCAGATTTTTCGATGAGGACATGAAGCCTAGACAGTTGAGTACTTCCTATTTCAAGGCTTTGGCAGTCACGGCATAGGAAAAGATCCGACTTGCGACAACTACGGGCATCACGTAGCGTTGCTCGTGCGTAGCACAGATCCCTAGACTCTCGATAACCCTAAACCCTAAACCCCTACACCCTAAACCCTAAACCCCTCCACCCTAAACCCTTATAAATCCTAAACCCTAACATCCTACATCCTGAAACTCCGGACCCTGAATCTCTGCACCCTGTAAAGCAGAAGTCCTCGCCCTCGGAGCATGAAGGTGATGCCGCATTGGCGATATTTTGCCTCCGGAAGGATAGCTGTTTCTGCTTTGGCCGGGGCCATAACAAGGCTGTGGGGCATGCGAATTTTGGGCATGGGTGGTTCTCTAAATTCGCGTCCCTTTTAGGGTCCTTTATACGGGTGTCGTACTATTTGGGGAACCTGAAAAGGGACACGAATTTAGGGAACCACCCATGTTAAGCAACCCTAAAGACTAGGGTTGCTAATGCGATCAGGCTTCTACATTACCGTCTATCATTGCCTACATACCCATGACACGGTCCGGGATTGGGTATAGGCCCCTAGATCCTAAGTATCAAAACCTCAACAGGGTTATACCTATACCCAAGTGCTCGTTTGGGGATAAAGAGCCGGCACCGCAATCATGTTGGTATGTTTGGCCTTGTATTCCACTTATGGGACTAGTTCGGAAGGGCGTGGATCACTAGAAGTATGATCCTACGGCCTCCTGATAGGATGTCTAGAATACAGTATGCCTGAATATGTAGACTTAATGATTAGACTAGGCTTGCGGGGTACATTATGGCATAGTTATCTCTAGCACCCTACAGAAAATCATTGCGCCAACATTGCAGATAAAACATGAAATCGACTTGCCCTAAGGTCGCAACGGGGCTGCGCAGGGGCCAATCTCCAGGTGGTAGCGGTAGATGACCTTCGCCCAGTGGTATCATGAAGGCTTAGGGCTCAGGGTTTATAGGGCTTCGGGGGTTTAGAGGGTTCAGGGTTCAGAGTCTGCGCGAAACGCTGTTTGCTCACTATGACAATTGCACCGCCCTAAACCTCTAACCTATAGACCCGTGCAGGATAAAACTGGAGAACCGGGTTCACAGTCCAGTGCGGGGTTTTCGGGATTTGCAGGAGACATTTGTGCTCTGGAAACAGCGCCTAGGGCTTTTCTTGCGAGTTTTTGTAGTGTCTTTGCAACGGTTCATGAGCGGTCTTGTATGGTTTAGAGGGTTCTTCAGGCATTTAGGGGTTGGGATGTTGGGGACCAGTGATTGGGATATGATTGGGAAAATTTCGAAACCTGCCAGATGTTTGATAACAATTTACAAGGGAATCCCATTGAGTAGGGTCGGTGTTCATCCAGGCTCCTAGATTGCAATCGCACTTGCTCTGAGGTTTGCTCGGCTTGGAGTTGCAGGGTGCGGCAAAGTGGATATATCCGGGGAAACTTCTCGGTGAAGATCGCGTTTCCGAACTGAAGCTTGTGGACAGGACTTCCACGGATGCTGTGACTGCTACATCGCTGAGCTTCCAAGGATCCCCTATGCAGCACCCTACAAAGCTCTGAACTCCGAAGCGCCGAAACGGCTTAAGTTCCCCAGACCACACTTTACGGAAGGCTCCTATCAAAACGCTGTTGAACTAGTCTGGAAACCGTAACCACACATGTGATGCCTTGTGGTAGCTCAGTCACAACCCAGACAGATCCGAAGCACCACTCGCAACCACCAACCGACCCACATGGCTGAACAATACCACGATTTCAAGTCTTACCGTAGCTGCGTATCATTATTGCTGCTACTATCTGCTGTTGTGTCTGTCTTATGGGCTGACTACCCTAGCACAAAAAAGGTTAACCTTTTGAATGATAGTAGGATTATAAGAGCCCCAATAGGTTAAATGTTACCTACTCAGCCACTAAGCTGTAATTGTCTACAACTGCGATAATGCCAACCACCAGCCGTTTGAAAGAGCCCTTTGGCAATCTCGGGGGTTGGCGTATTCGGAGGGCGAAGATGCATAGAGGATCTGCCGAGAGGAATCCAACGTCAGACCTGGTGCTGCTTCAGGTTTCTGGCTTAAGTGTTTTTACGGTTTAGGGTTTAGGGTTTATAAAGCTTTCGGGTTAGGGTTTATAAAGTTTAGGGTTTAGGGTTTAGGGCTTTGGGTTTAGGGTTCAGGGTTTAGGGTAGCCTAGGGTACAATACCGTCATTACGTCGCTTAGACAGCGGCTGTGGACATGGGTAGTTGATTGAAACCGTAAAACAATACGCCCTGAACCCTAATCGCACTAAACCCTCTTGGAAACCACTTGTCGCCGTCAGAATAAGGATCACAAAAGGCCACTTAATTGAGAGAACCGTCCCCATGGATTTAGGGATAAGCAAACTGAGCCCATAATGTACAGCCTCTATCCTGTTTACAGCGCTTGCTGTGCAGCATTGCCCCTATCCTGTTTACAGCGCTTGCTGTGCGGCATTGCCCCTATCCTGTTTACAGCGCTTGCTGTGTGGCATTGCCCCTATCCTGATTACAGCGCTTGCTGTGTGGCATTGCCCCGATCCTGTTTACAGTGCTTGCTGTGTGGCATTGCCCCTATCCTGTTTACAACGCTTGCTGTGTAGCATTGCCCCATAATCCAATATATAATCTAATACATAATATAATATAGAGCATAATATAAATAACATAACAGAATAAGTAATATAAAATAAAAAATAGCTAATATAAAATACATAATATATAACATAGACTAGATCATATAAAATATATAACATTATATATATATATATATACTGCACTATATAATTCAATATACAATATAATATAAAACATACTATACCATGACATGCATACATACACACAGCTATGTACATACTTATATATATATATACACACATAGATGTATGTCTAATTGACTGCACAATATGGATCCTTCCATGCCTCCCCGGAATCATGGTCTGGATGTGGCCGGAGACCTCGAAGAAAAAGCAAAGAGGCTGCGCAACCCTGACCCCCCTAAACTCCTTAAAATATCCCTCATGGCAAGAACCCTAAACCCCAAACGAAAAACCCTAACCCCCCTCACCCCGTTTTCGTCATAAAGCGAAAGGATTGAACCCCAGCCCTTCAGAAGACACTCCGATCACTTTGGGTTTAGGGATTTCTGGAACCCCTCTTTCCGACCTTTGCTCCTGGCAACTGCCGAAATCCACTTTGTGGAAAGGGATTGTGTCCCCGTCAGCAACCTGAAAGCCCTGTCTCACTTGTCGACCTCCGTCTCGTCATGGGCTTAAGGTTTGGCGTGTCTGGGTCTGGGATGTAAAGGGTTGGTTTAGGCTTTCGGCCGCGGTGTCTGGATTAGGTTTAGGATTTCGGGCTGACGATTTAGGGTTTGGGTTCAGAGTTCAGGGCCGAGTTGATGGCCGACTGCGGCAAGAACACCACTCCAAACGGCAGCTGCAAAACATCATGGCACTAAGAAACTGAACCCTGAACTCTTCACCCTAAACCTAAACCCTGAACCCCTACTAAGTCAGGGGCCGCGTTCTCGGACACGCCAGACTCGAGCCAGATCCTGAGCAACAAAACCTGCTTGTAAGGGTCCTGCCAAGGTTCAGGTTTTCTAAGGCGGAGCCGTTGGGCTTCTGAGTAGGCTTCTGCGGGGCCCGCACACGGCGTTACAACAGCATTCCCACGGCGCTGTGGAGAGCGAATCCCAAAGCTGCCAAAAATAATTAGGAGCACTACAGGTGGAGCCAGGCTTTCACGTCTCCTGTCTCCAGAACTGCAACCCTAATTCACAGTGCTAAACTTCGCCCTGAAAACCCCAAGCCAGAGCCGAGGCCCAGAAGCTAAGCAGGAAAAGCTCCTGTAATGGAAACCGCGATGAGTAAGCCCTATAGAAGGTTCTAGCGCAGGCCTTTAAATCGGCTCTGACTGTTCTTTCCAGGTCTGAGGCCTGGCGGGCCCGTCCTGGGCTTTAGAGATCTCGCAATAGTGACTGGCCCCCCATATGTCTATATGAGTATCTGCATCTCTGTCAGTCTCTATATCTGCATCTATGTCCCTCTCTCTCTCTCTCTCTCTCACTCCCTCTCTCTCTATATGTGTACCTTTACCTATATGTGCACCGATATCTCTATCTAAACTTAGAAACGTGATATGTATCTCTATCTGTACCGAGATGTGTATACACACACATATATATATATATATATGTGTGCATATACATATATGATCTCATTCTGGGTGTCTACCGATCTATACACCCATCCATCCATCTACTTATCTATCTTCTACCTAGATACCTGTCTATCCATCTATCTACCCATCTATCTATCCATCTATCTATCTATTCATCTACCCATATATCACCCCACATCGATCGATCGACCACAAATCATTCATTCGATCAATCAGTCACACAATAGATCGATCATTCAATCAATCCATCAATCGATCAATCAGTCAGCCAGTCTGTCTGTATGTATCTCCCTACCTATTTACCTATCAACCTATCTATCTATCTATCTATCTATCTATCTATGTATCTATCTATCTATCTATCTATCTATCTATCTATCTATCTAAGTCTATCTAAGTCTATCTGCCTATCTGTTCCGGTCACGCCGTCGCAGACCAATCTTTAAGATCGTTCCAGTCCCGCACGTCTCGGTGCACAACAGGCTGAAGACGTTGGCGGGGAAGCCGCGGCGCATGCAACAGACAACGCTCAGTCGGTTCAACTTTGCTGAAGCATCGTTTCCGAGCTTGTGGACTTTATGGAGCACACGTGGCACGTATGTGGGCTGCGAGAGAAGCCGGGAGGTACCAACAAGGGTGCGACTTTCTGTCCTTGGATAAACCCCGAAACCCAAGCCCCATAACAGTACGCCCGCAAAAAAAAACCAGTCTCAGGATCAGGCTGGCCCAGCTCGTTGCAAGCCTCACGCTTTAGAGTTTAGGGCTTTAGGGCTGAGCTACGCCATATAGAATATAGGGACCTCCTTACAGTTAGAGTAGGGTATATAGGGGCCTCCATGGATAGAGTAGGGTTTTGGCGCATGTCGTAGTATACTTGGGAACATGGAACCCTTTGGAATAGTTCAGGCTTCTATACTAGGGGTCTCTTCGAGAGCCCTACATTAGCTACCGGGTTCAGGTCCTCAAGGTACAACATAGGGGCCTTAATAATCAGAATAGGGTTTTGCGGTATATTATACCATAGTTACAATAAGGAACCAACAGTAACAAAATAGTATTGGTAATCATTAGGCCCCTTTATTATGCCCTTCCTTGTTAAGCTGGCTTCCTGTTGGACTCGCCATGAGACAGTTGAACCCCTTCTCGCTGAAGCCTTAATGGTCAGGAATAGGGTTTTGGAGCATAGGGGGTTAGGGCTTCTGGTTTAGGGTTATTCGGGTTTCGGAGCATATTAAGGTACTACGACTATAATTATGAACAGGAGCCCATGTTGGGAATGCTTCTATACAATGGTTTAGGCGCTAGCGTGTGCCTGCGATGGGAGCATCGGTTACCAGGGCCAGAGTATAAGGTTGCAGCTTGGTTCTCTTCCCGGTTTGGGTTCCAGGGTTAATGTAAGGGCCTTTATAATCAGAATAGGGCTTGGTGTATTTATACGATCATTAATCATTAAAGTAAGGAGACCCCAAGATAGTACAGGTAATTATTCTTATCATTAAGTCCCCTATAGTAAATCTTTTCGGGTTTGGAAGAGCTTTCGCATGCCTGGTTGATCGTCATGCGCGCAGCATAGTTGTCCACCTGTTGGGGCTGCCAAATCTAGCCCGGCACCCTTGGCCTTACCCCTAAACCCTTATGAAACTCTAAACCCCAAACCTGAAACCCGAACCCCTGAACCCTGAACCCTAAACCCTGCCCAAACTTCGCAAAAACCTAATCCCTTAGGATGGTGGGCTTTGCTTTGAATGGTCAATCTCTCGGATACCCTTCACAACACCAACCCAAAGCCGTTGGGTTTAGCTCTTGCGGCTCTATAAAGCTGGGGAATTCGGGTCCACATCTCGCGGTAATTATACTGTTGATCCATCTCACAGAGCCTTCCCTAAACTTCGGCTGACCCGAGCACTGGTAGGAATATGTATAGGAATGGATCACGAATACCGAGCAGAACAGCTAGAGGCTTGAAGCATGCGGATTAGGCATTTCTGGATAAAGTACAAAGTTACCGAAGTTCAGTCTGCTGTCGATTGCGCTTTGACGCGGCTTCGTTTCGAAGGGTATGAGCAAAAATTGAATTTATTCAGCTTGTCCTTGAACGCCTGCGAAGCTTACCGTTGCCATGCCGAACACTCCAGCACTCGACACTCTTGGGTATAAGGGTTCGGGTTCGCGCTCTTGGAAAAAACTGCCCGGACATAGGTGCAACAATGTTTGGCAGCAAAAGGAACCCGAATGATAGAAGTAGTACGAACGATTCTGTATATAATAACCTCAACGACACGAATAGTTATAAACACGCAGAAAACTATGGGAGTGCTTTGTGACTTTGCGATGAATATTACTCCGAATGCTAGCCCGCACTGGGTTTGCAAGTTGAGCGCCCGAAAGCTACCTCAACAGGACCACAATTCAAATCATTGAAACCGCGAGCCCCAGAACAACAAAACCCACTGCACGGGCCATAATATTTGGAATAGGATCTCGAGTTATCTGAATTTACTACCATCATAAGGAACGGTAAGGAAAAATAACTACTACTACTACTACTACTATGTCATAACCGCCAAACCCACAGCGCTGTAGCTTGCAAGTGCGCCAGGCTCGCGCAGCTCAGGACGAGATCCACTCGCTTCTCCTGCAAACCGCCCTGGCGTATTCGCTCAAGCCTCGGTCGTGACTTCGGATGTAGGGGATTGGCTGTTCAGGTGTTTGGTGATAAAATATCACTCTGTATAGGGCTTACAGGTTTCGATTTGGGCATTTAGAGATCTGGGGTGTTGGGGCATATGTTTGGGCCGGGGGATTTCAGGCTTTGACGGATTACTTGTGTGCGGTGAACTGTTAACTGTAGGGGTCTGCGGCCTGGGATCTTGAGATGTCGGGCTTGCCTTCTCGCGTTCGGGACTTAATTAAGGTGTATTTGGGGTCAGAAATTTCGTTTGGGGAGGGTTGGGAGATTGAGGTGCAGGGAGTTTCGGGTTTTCCGTTTGCGTGGCACGTTCGTAATTAGTGTGGGTCCTTTTTCATGTAGTTGCCAAAAGAAGAAATGCTCTGTTGCACGTGACTCGGTGTCCGAATATGAAGCTGCGTGAAGATCCCAGCATCAGATCAGCTGCGACACAGGTGTAGACCTTGAGCCAAATCCTGGCTTCCCGAACCAGAACGATATAGAGGCTTTTTCTCAAGCAGAGTTAATAAAGCCCAAGCCCTCCAAACCCACCGAGCCTCAACCGAAGCTGTGCCATCTGAGGAAGCTGCAGGACATCGTAGTTTTCCGACGTCGTGATGTTCATGTTGAAAATCTCAAACCTCGGCCGCAAATGAGCTAGCGACTCAGGGACTTCTCGAGAGAACAGGAGACTTCAGCGTTTAGGGCTTAGGGGTTTNNGGGTTTAGGGTCTAGGCTTTGGGTTTCGGGTTTGAGGTGTGGGGTTTCGGGTTCAGGAATTTGGCTTCAGGGGTTTGGGTGTATTGAATTTCGCTACTTCCTTGAACCCCAAGCTTCCCGCCCCTGGACCCTAACACCAGCCCCTGAACTGCGAAGATGCTGGCCCCTAAAGCCCTTAAAGAATCGTAAACCGGACCCTGATAGAACCCGTATACAAACCCGATAGGGCTCTTAGCAAAACCCCACATCTGTGAAGTCAGAGTTCCGCACTCCACATCTGGGTTGATGTCTCGGAGCCTTGGCTCTGGGTTCAGGGTTTGGGATTGCTCATAAGGTGGTTATGAGGTTCCCCTAAACCCTATACACCCTAAATCGATATTCAGAAGGCTTTGGGTTGGGCTTAGGATCCACGTAGATGGGGCTGAAGGTTCTGGTTGTCGGAGCCTGCAGGTTGCAGCCTAAGCTCCCAGCATAAGATATCTGAAGACTATTGCTTGAAGCCCCCTCAGCCCTAAACCCAAGTTTCAAGGACTTTCCCCTGAAACCTTGAAGCCGCTTCCCCCCTAAACTTCTAGTTTCGGCTAGTTGAGCCGGCTGGAAAAGCTTGGGCTCGGGCGTCTGCAAAGAAGCCTCCACTTTCGAGAGGCCTCTTTAGGGCTTAGGACTTATGGCTTCGCGTTTCAGTTGTGGTGGTGGAGAGTCGGATCAAGGCTTTGTTGATGTTTCCGTTTCCTGTCTACCGAACCTCAGAAATCAGCAAAATTCTGAGCCGTGTCGACACAGGGTGGTTCTCATATGTCGGCTGAGTCTAAAGGGAGCCGACGTGCTTGCCAGATAAAGTGAGCGGAAAGGCAAGGCGGTGGGGAAGGTCAAGGGGTTCACGGGTCGAGGACAAGGAGGGGGAAGGAAGGGGGGAGCCAAGGGAATCAAACCCTCTGCCGGGCTGGCTGTTCGCGTGAAGGCAACCTGAACCTTAAACTCAACCCCAAACCCTTAACTCAACCATAAAACCCACACCAAACCCTAAACCCTAAA
>CAJNDV010023014.1:18595-44669 GCA_905221635.1 Symbiodinium sp. CCMP2456
TCTTCCTGTTGCTGTTCTTCATGGTCGTGTGCATGTAGTTGATGTCGAACCTACTGCGCCTGCCACACAAAACAGGCTTCCTCTTGCACAAGTTGACAGCATGTTTTGGTGCGTTTACAGTTTGGGTCTCATATCATCTCATACAACCCCAGATCATCGCATACCATCCTATACCATCTCATATCATCCCATCTAATATCAAACCAAGGCTTGCTTCAGTAGATTCTCAATCCTATGTTTAACCCTGTTTCGTATGACAGGCGTAGTATTTCCGATATGTTCGCCAGTGCTACTTTCAATCGCCTACTTCCCGCGCGGGAACCTCACCAAGCCGAAAACAGCGACTAGCAGTCCAAAACCCCAGTTTGAAGCGAATCCAAACTGTAACTGCAAAAAAACATGCTGGCAACTTTTGCAAGAAGAAGCCTGTTTCGTGTGGCAGGCGCAGTAGATTCGACATCAACAGCTGTTTTCCAAGGCCCAGTTGTCCCACGTCCCACCACGAGAATGGTCATCGTCTGTTGTTCATACTGCTATACTACTCATCCTGTGTACAAACATGCCAGAATAAGCCCTAAACCCTAAACCCTAAATTCCAACTTCGGAAGCTCCAATTCTCGGGGTTTTAGGTGTCCAAGCTTAGGATTCAGAGTTCAGCCGACCTCAAACCAGAACTCCTCGTCCCAGTAGAGTTCGAACGACGCCCCACAAATCCTTAAACCTGAAACCCCTAAACCCAACACCCAAAATCCGAAACTGAAGACACCCCTAAACTTTGCTCTAAATCCTAAACCCGAAACCCTTAAATCCCAGACCCGAAACCCCTAGATCCTGAACCCCACAGTCTTCATGAGAGCCATGCAGCTGTACTCCGAATGGTCATTCGTAAAAGAATCGCCTTTGGCAAGGATCGGACATTTGCGGTTTAGGGTTTAGGGGGTTTAGGGTCCCTAACCCCTAATGTAGGGGCCTCAATAATTACTAATACTATTTGGGGTGTTCCTTATTATAGCTATAGTAGAATGTGCCCCAACACCCTATTCTAATTATGAAGGCCCCTATGTTAAGTAAGCCCTGAAAGGCTGTAGGGGATTCGGGGTCGGGGTGAGCTCTGCCTTAAGTGGCTCAGGGGCTCTGAACCCAAACCGGTTTAGGGTTTAGGGTTTTGGTTTAGGGTTTAGGGTTTAGAGTTTAGGGTATCGTCTCTATTCTTCCGGGCCCTGTTAATCCTCGGCTCTAACCTACCAAGCCTCAAAACCAACACCTGAAAACCCCCAACTAAGCGGGGCCCTTATGACGTTGTGTTTGGGCACATATTATCCTGCAAGCATAATAATCTTACACGGAAACCTTTGGGGAAATACTGTCTACTGTTAGGTCTATACTCATTCAAGTCTTTTCTCCAGCCCTGAGCCCCGGAAGCAACCTTCAATAGCCTTAAGACCCTCAAGCTCTGAAAGGGCTGCTGGTATAGTTGTTCGCATATGAATAGGTATTGGGGTTTGGGGTGAGGGTTTTCGAGCTTCGGATTTTGGCGTGATGCTGCTGACTAAGTTTTGATCTCTGGGCCACTGAGGACTAAGCAGGGAGGGGCTTCCTCCCAGTAGCCTGTTTGAACAAAAAGTATAAAGCCTGGGCATCGCCGATGTGCCGTCTCTGATGTGAACTCTAAGCCCGAAACCGATTGAGAAAGAAAAGGGACCAAAACAAACAAATCCTTGTGGCTCCTTCTCCCTACTGTTCAGGTCATGGACCGCCCCCATAGAAAGCAAGTGCCCGAAAAAGCTGTTAGAGTGCCCAACAAACAGCACATATGCAAAGTTTGAAGCCTGCTGTTCTCAATGACTCACTCTTGGTCGGGCTTTCTGTGCCCCTTTTTGAAGAAAACCTAAAACTACTGAAGCCAGAGCTGGGCCATACGGGAGGTTCCAATCGTCTCCAGGTGCTGCCAGGTGACTATCCCCGTTCCTGGGCGTGGGCTCGGCACACTCCGAGTGGCGCAAGTTGTACACTCGTGGGCTCCGGTAGTGGGTCGCTAGCTCCTTATTTCTTGACGCTTGAACTACACCTTCAGCCCTAAACCTGAAGGTAAGCTGCTACAAACAACAGTTTACATGGTGACAGTCCGGGCCGGTAAGGCCCTAAACCCTAAACCCTTAAACGGAAGGACCTTTCTTGCAATGAGCCCCAGCCCCAGCTAAAAGCACTGTCAGTTGGCACGGCTCGAACGAAGGAAGTCCGACCCTTTAGGGTTTAGGAGTTATAGGGTTTAGGATTTAGGGTTCAGGGTTTAGGATTTAGGGTTCAGGGTTTAGGGTTTAGGGTTCAGGGTTGAGGGTTTAGGATTTAGGGTTTAGGATTTAGGGCTTTAAGCCGTAGTCACAACCCCTCAGGCCTCACTTCATCTTGGGGAATCCCTACCAGACACTGTGAAACCCTGCAAAGGCCACCCTGTAAGATAGAGATAACCCTGGCCCCAGGCCTGCTAAATCCATTTACTAGCTTTATTACTGTGATTATTACTACAGAATAACAGATGATCAACAATATTACCAACCCCCTAAACCCTAAACCCTAAACCCTAACCTGGACCTGAAAGGCTGCCACGGCACGGGGAGTTGAGAATGAAGTGATTGACTCCCTCGTCATCTGGCTGAGCTTGTCTGGCCATGTTGGCCTCACTAGGGTTTTGGGGGATTTAAGGGCTTCGGGTTTTAGGGTGTGGAGTGGGGTCTTAAGTTTTAGGGGTCTTAAGGTTTAGCGGTTTTCGGATTTTAGTTCGATGTTAGCATTCAGGCTCTGTGGTGTGGGGCTCTGCAGGTCTTGAGGTTCGGGGTTTATACACTCTCACAACTCGGACACTCCAGGCGAGGGTTCTGGGTTGAAGGGTTTAAGGTCAGGTTGGATGTTAAGGTTCTAGTGGCTTTTCCTGCACGAAGGTCCCAGTCTTTAGACCCTAAATCAACCAAGGCCCAAACCCTAAATCCTTAAGTCCCAAAATCAAAAGCCCCAAACCCCTAAATCCTTAAATCCAAATCCATAAACCTAAAAACCTAAACCCAAATCCAAAAGCCGTAAGTCCTGGCAGGAAGAAGCCTACAGACCAGAAAGCTCAGGATCTGACCGCCAAACCTCCAAGCGAAATCCAGGGTCTTTGCGTCAAGTTAGGGTAAGCCGTCAAGGGTTCGAATCAAACCTAACATCCAAAACACCAAACTTCTCACCCCGGTCCGCAAATCCCAGCCCCGACCAACGACAGGGGCACAAAAGGAAACACACGAAGCATCTGCAAGGAAGCAGCCCAACGCTCCATGACGTCGCCCGCAACGCCCGAGGATTCCTTGGCAGTTTAGGGTTGGGGCTGTTACTTGTACTATTATTACTTATTGGTATAGGCTTTTATCTGTTATTCTGATTTTGATGATGCTTACTTACCATTGTGATTGTCATTATAGAAACATACTTATTACTGGTTGGTTGGCCTGTGGGCTAACCATGTATGCTTGGTTTTTGATACGGGATTCCCGGTGCTGAGGCTTTCAGCACTAGTGCTATGAATGGAGTGTAGGGTTCAGGTAGGTGTTGAGACTTAATTATCGCTTCAGCGCTGCGGGCTTCGGGTGCTGAAGCATAGGGGTTTTTGTTGTCGAAGGCGCACTGGACGGCTTGGGGGCTTGGTTCGAGGCTTTGAAGCTCTGGAGCATTTGAAGATGTAGGGGTTTACGGTCGCGTTTCGGGTTTAGGCAGGACTTCGGGCTAGGAGTCCTTCAGGGTCGCGCTCTCTCATAAGTCCCAAGTCTGTCGAAACATCTGATCGGCCAGGATCGCGGCCAAGCTGGCGTGACTGGCTGTGATCTGGAGTACATTCTTTAGCTGCCCCTGGACTGCTCTGCTGTCACCACCAACGTCTTCAAGTCCCCAGCAATTTCCCTCGCAGCACATGCTCAAGGCTAAGTACGCGCAGTCCTAAGCCCTAAACCCTGTACCCCAACCCTAAACCCTAAACCCTAAACCCTAAACCCTAAACCCCAAACACCAAACCCTAAACCCTGTACCCTACACCCTTTCAGGGGAAGCGGCCGAGTCTTGAAGGTCGGAGTCGCCATCGCTGGGATCTGAGCCGCTCCAACCTGGGTTCGACGAAGAAGAAAGGCTGAGGCTAGGGTTTAGGGTTTAGGGTTTAGGGTTTAGGGTTTAGGGTTTAGGGCTGAGGCTAGGGTTCTTTAGGGTACAGGGTTTAGGGTTCAGGGTTTAGGGTACAGGGTTTAGGGTTCAGGGTTTAGGGTTCAGGGCTTAGGGTTTAGGGCTTAGGGTTTAGGGCTTAGGGTCTGGGGTTTGGGGCTTAGGGTTTAGGGCTCAGGGTGTGGGGTTTAGGGCTTAGGGTACAGGGTTTATTACAGGGTTTGGGTTCAGGGTTCCTTTAAAGGGTCTAGGGCTAGGGGTCTGGGTTTCAGGGTTCCTTTACAGTGTTTGGGTTCAGGGCTCGTTTAAAAGGTCTAGGGTTCAGGGTTCCCTTAAAGGGTCTAGGGTCACCAGGGTCCAGGTTTCAGGGTTCCTTTACAGTATTTGGGTTCAGGGTTGTTTGAAAGGGTCCAGGGTTTCCTGACGGGTTCCTGTTGAGGGGGTTGCTTCAACGGGTTTCTTTCGGGGTTTTCGACCTAGGCTTTTTTTGAGGCAGTGGACCTTGCTTGTTGCCCTCTACATTCCGAGGACGAAACCTCGTAACAGGGATGTTCAGGAAGCTAGCTTTAATAACCCAGATCTCTACCAGTTTGTCGGTCCAGTCCACGTCCAAAAACTACCCCTGAACCTCCAAGTAATTATACTCCAGTCGCCTGCCCCCCCGTCCACCCAGCACTCAGGGCCTCCACACCTCCCTCTCCCCCTCGCCCCCACAGACAAACGACAGAAAAGGTAAAACACCAGGCCAAACAACGATACCTCTCCTTGCTAAAGGGGTGTAGTACAAGGGGTTAGTATGAGCATCTCAATGACCTGAATCGGGTATTGATCGGGGTCTGTTGCGCTGCAAGTGCTTTGGGACTCTAAAGGAATTCTTTTGCTTGCTTGCTGTCGGACGTCCGAGCTCATGGGGAGAGTCCCTAAACCCTAAAACCCTAAACCCTGGGGAGCGCGTCCCAAAAAAGGCACGGAGCGAAACCGAGTGAAACTGAAATAAACTGAAATCGGCCGAAGGAAGCCCACTTGGCCTCAACAAGAAGGTTGCGGGATAGGCAGAAATGTAGGGACCTTGATAATTAGAACAAGGTTCCTTCAAGGGTTCCTTGAAAGTGTGCTATAAGGGTTACTATAAGGGTTGGGGCCTTAATAATTAGAATAAGGCTTTTGGTGATTATGTAGGCCCCTATAGTAGCCAAAAGGAAGTCGACGACTGTCGAGGGCCCTCGGTCGATTTGCCTTCTGCGTACTCCCAAATCCAGTCAAAGGGTGTTCCTTTACTAATCATTTCGGCCCCTTGGCTAGTACGAAGCCTCTGTTTCCGTACGTACGGCTACTTGCTAGACCCCTGCGGCTTGGCTTTTTTGGATTTGAATTGAACCCGGTCTCCGTCATCAGCTCGAGTTGGCCATCAAGCGCGCTTCTTGGGGATGCCATCGGAGAAGCAGTGACGCCGTTTGCTGGTTGAGTTCTTGTCGGCACTGTCCTCCATCAACAAGCGCACGACTCCCACGTTGCCTCGCTGAGAAGCTAGCATGAGGGCAGTGGAACGCGAGTTGTCGGCACCGGCTTCTAGCAGCAAGCGCACGACTTCCACTTTGCCCTCTCCAGAAGCAAGCACCAGGGCACTGTTACCCGAACTGTCGGCTAAGTCCTTGTCGCAGCCCGCCTCCAGCAGCAAACGCACGGCTTCCACGTTGCCGCGTTGAGAAGCTCGCATCAGGGCAGTGCTACCCGAGTGGTCAGCTAAGTCCTTGCCGGCGCCAGTCGCCAGCAGTAAGCGCACGATTTCCACATGGCCGTGATGAGACGCTAGCACCAATGCAGTGCTACCCGAAGTGTCGGCAAGGTTCTTGTCGGCATCGGCCTCCAGCAGCAAGCGCACGACTTCCACTTGGCCGTCTCCAGAAGCTAACATGAGAGCACTCTGGCCCGAATTGTCGGCTAAGAGTCCTTGTCACAGCTGGCCTTCAGCAGCAAATGCACGACTGCCACGCTGCCTATTTGAGAGGCTAGCATCAGGGCAGTACGACCGGAATTGTCGGCAAGGTCCTTGCCCGCGCCAGCCGCCAGCAGCGAACGAACGACTTCCACATGGCCGACACGAGAAGCTATCATCAGGGCGTTGCTCAACCTGTCGGTGAGGTCCTTGTCTGCACCGGCCGCCAGCAGCAAAAGCACGACTTCCATATGGCCGCTTCGAGAAGCTAACATGACGGCACTATTACCCGACCTGTCGGCTAAGTCCTTGTCGCAGCCGGCTTCCAGCAGCAATCGAGCGACTTCCACGTTGCCTCGTTCAGAAGCTCGCATCAGGGCAGTACTACCCGAGTGGTCAGCTAAATCCTTGCCGGCACCAGCCGCCAGCAGTAAGCGCACGATTTCCACATGGCCGTGATGAGACGCTAGCACCAAGGCGGTGCTACCCGAAGTGTCCGCACGGTTCTTGTCGGCACCGGCCTCCAGCAGCAAACGCACGACTTCATAGTGTCCGGTTGCAGAAGCCAGCATCAAGGCAGTAGAATCCCCGCTGTCGGCCAAGTTCTTGTCGGCGCTGGCCTCCAGCAGCAAACGCACGACTTCCACGTGCCCTGCTCGAGAAGCCAACATGAGCGCAGTGGAACTAAGCATGTTGCCCAGGTTCTTGTCAGAACCAGCCTCCAGCAGCAAATGCACGATTTCCACGTGCCCTGCTCGAGAAGCCAGCATCAGCGCAGTGAAACACAAACTATTGGCCAAATTCTTGTCGCAGCCTGCCTCCAGTAGCAAACGCACGACTTCCGCGTGGCCATTCTCAGAAGCCAACATCAGGGCAGTAGTATCTCTAGCGTTCGCTGCTTTTAAATCAACGTTGGCGCCGGCCTCCAGCAGCAAACGCACGACATCCACATGTCCTCCTGCGGATGCTTTCATCGCTGCTGCAACATGGCCTCGACCTCAAGAGTGATTCTGCATTTTCAGGTTTTGAGTGCGAAGCTTGCTTGGGATGTAACCCTAAACCCCAACCCTGTAAACCCCAAACCCTATAAATCGTGTAAACCTAACCCTAAACCCTGAACCCTTAACCTCTCTAGGAGTGCACTTGGAAGCCCAGGGGTCTGGGTAAGTTGGTATGACGTAGACTCTACACTTCTCAGTACCCAAACTGCGGATCTCCCACGCTCCAACCCTAGCAGCTGACTAAGTCCCGTGAGCCCCAAACTAAAATCATGAAAAACCGCAGTTTCTTCAGTGTGATTGGTCGTGAGGTGGAGTATTAGTATCTACCCTCACAACTTGGCGAAGCGGTCTACTAAGGGGTTCTACACGGGTTCATTTGGGGGTTTAGTGTTTAGGTGTAGAGTTTCGGGCTTAGCCATAAGAGTTACTTCAAGGGTTTCTTTAGGGATTTAGGCTTGGAAACGTAAGATTTAAGGGCGTAAGATCTCGGGTCATTGGCGTGAGGATTAAGCGTTGGTGGGCGAACCTCGGAAACGGAGCCGTTTGCGGAGGCAGTCGCCAGCTCTTCTGCTTGCGTCTCCGAGCAGGCGCCAAATGAAAGATGACATGCATGAGCTTGATGGCTATCGATTCCAAGCGGGCACATCGAGTTGCAATCTTCATGATGGCGGTGGTGTCCATGAAGGAAACATGGGGGTTTCCGAAAATAGGGGACCCTAATATAGTACCCTAAATAATAGGATCCTTATTATAAGGACCCCAAAATAAGGTACCCCTAATTTTCGGAAACCCCCACATGGTACATGGTGACGGTGCTCGCAGTGCCGCAAGCAGCAGTCATCCTCCTCTCAGAACGAGCACCGGAAGTAGTAGTCCTTGTTGTCGTCGTAGCCGTGGCAGCGTATTCGCAGTAGTGGTAGAAGCAGGGGGGCAGTAGGAGTAGGATCCAGAGGAGTAGCAGGAGCAGCAGCTGCAGGAACAGGAGCAGGAGCAGGAGCGGGAGCAGCAGGACCAGGCACTAGCAGTAACTAGCAGTCGCAGTAGCAGGGACAGCAAAAGTCGAAGAACTAACTAGTGCTGTTCGTCGTCGTCGTCGTCGAAGCAGTAGCGGCAGTAGCGGTAGCAGCAGCAGCAGCAGCAGCAGCAGGAGGAGCAGTACAGGTGGTGGTGGTGATGGTGGTAGTAGTAGCAGAAGTAGCAGCAGTTGCAACGGTAGTAGCACTAGTACTAGAAGCAGCAGTGGCAGTAGCACTAGGAGTAGGAGTAGTAGCAGTAGTAGCAGTAGTAGCAGCAGCATAGTAGTTGTAGTAGTAGTAGTAGTAGTAGTAGTAGTAGTAGTAGCAGTAGTAGCACTATAGTACTAGAAGCAGAAGTGGCAGTAGCACTAGGAGTAGTAGCAGTAGTAGCAGTAGTAGCAGCAGCATAGTAGTCGTAGTAGTAGTAGTAGTAGTAGTAGTAGTAGTAGTGGTAGTAGTAGTAGTAGTGGTGGTAGTAGTAGTAGCAGTAGTAGTAGTAGGCGCAGTTTTCGTTTTCGTAACGGTTATAGTATTGCCTTGCAGACAAGTGGCTTTTGCTTCTCTTGAGGCCTTCCTTCTTTTCACCGACTTGGCCTTGGATCAGAGTTTTACGCTCTAAGGGCCGAAGGTTGTAATGTAGGGGCCTGAATAATTGGAATAGGGTTTTGGGGTATAGTATACCATGACCCTAATAGTATAGGTGATTATTTTAAGGCCCCTATAGTAACATCCCATGCATTGAACGAAACGCAAACTGGGCGACACATCATTGGCTGCCTGCTCTGACTGATGATGCTGGAAGCCTTAACTGCTACTTACATGTACTGTCGTCATCCCACTGCTACTACAATCACCACTTGTAGCCTATGCCCACAACTAAGAACGGCGGCCAACGCCATGAAAAGCCTTTAGGCAAAGAGATCGAACCAGGCGGTTTGATGTTTCTGGATAGACAAACTTCAGGGTTGTGGGCTTAGGCTGTGAGGATTGGCTTGTATTTACAACGCAACAGAAGGTCTGGAGTAGTATGGGGCGTCAAAGCCTAGTAGATAGATATACAAAACCCATTGAGCCTGAAACCAAAACGCGAGTCTCAAACGATACGTGACAATATCATGATATCAATATAGGCACCTTCAAGGAACCCCCCACAACACTAAAATCCAGAACCCCAGTCAAAAAACTAGTACCCTACGCCCTAAACCCTCTCAAGAAATCGCCCATGTCAGCGAGGGAGCTGAAGTGGAGAAACGTGTTTCTCACGTGGATTTCCTGGGCGGCGAACGCGCCAAAGCTCTCCAAAGACCCTAAAACCGCTACAGCGTTTAGAGGAACTGTGTGGGTTTAGGGTTTATCCATAGGCCCCTTAGTAGTTCCTTTTTGTTGCTTCTATTTAGGATTCTTTTGGGGTCCATCCACACAAAACCCTAACCCGAAACCCTCCAGCATCCTAAGCCGCACCTTCATAAACAGTTATAAGTTATAAGTCAGGTTATAAGAGGGTAACTACATTTATAAACCATAATAAGAGGACTTAGAACCCAGTTTATAAGTACCCATGAACCTCCAAGTACCCTCAACTTCTCTGTGTTCCGATTAGAAGCAAATTCGGACCGCGGTAACGAGAGCTGCGGGTCCCCCCGTCTTGGTGCGTCCAAAACCTGGCCTAGCTACTAACGTCCTGTTTTTCCAAAATCTGGCCGGAATCTACTTTCTCTCAGCAGGATAACCCTCTGCCGATACACATCGCTAGCTGGGGTCCTTCAGCAAGACTCAAACTATGTCTGTACCTTACCGAAGGCTCCAAGACCCCTTAAGCAAAGAGTATACCCTACCTTCGAATAAGGATCCCTTCGTAGTTTAAGATAGCTTCCCTTATTCAGGGTTTTCAAATTCCTTTAAGCCCAGTACCCTGGCCCAAAAAAGCTTAAGCTTTTCTGTTAGTAGGGGTTTAATATACCAAAAAAGTTTAAAGTTTACCTATTGGGCTCCTAAGTATTCAGGGTTTTCAAATCCCCTGCCTTTCTGTGAGCTTCTGCAGTCGGGTCCCTGCTGTTTTCGTGCCTACACATCCTGTAGGTTCAGGGTTTTAGGGGGTTTAGGGTTTAGGGTTTAGGGCGGTTTAGGGTTTAGGGTTTGAGGCCGAAGGCCAAAACCCCTCAACCCCCCTTTTCACCACCAAAACCCGCAGCCCCCAAAACAAACAGGGACTGCGGAAACTCCAAACCCAAGAACAAGCTTAATGTAAGCGCCTTAATACTTAGAACAGGGTATCGGGGGCCGCTCCTTATGATAACTATAGTATATTTAATACACTCCAAAGCCTATTCTAATTTTATCAAGGCCCCTATATTACTCCGTGATCCCTTTGAGGCTGCATGGCTTTGGGGTTTCATCGTTCGGGGCTCCTCGGGTTGTGGGGGGATTGGGATGCCGTGTCTCTCGAAGGCTTCGCAGCGCTCGAGAGTTTAGGGTTTAGGAGTTTAGGGGTTTAGGTTTAGGGCTTTGGGAGTTTAGGGTTTAGGGTTGAGGGTATCTGAGCTTACATGGGGGTTTCCGAGAATAGGGACCCTAATGTAGTACCCTAAATCGTAGGATCCTTATTATCAGAACTCCAAAATAAGGCACCCCTTGTTTTCGGAAACTCCCACATATACCTAGAGGTCCACACACACACACACACCCGGGAAACTTGATCAAAATACACAGCTCACCGTATATAGGGACCCCCACTATGGTATAGTAGGTTCCTATGACTCCTGAGTGAAGGAACCCGTAAAAGCCCTTACCAAGGTCATAGTTCTCGAATTATTTCAATGCAATCTTATTGCTACTTTGTCGTCTTCTGGGCAGTTAAGAACCCCTTCAAAACGGAGCCCGCTGCCTGCGTCTTGGGGTTGAGGGTCCAGGGGCTTGTAGTGCTTGAGATTTATGGGGCGTAGGGCGTATAATAAGATAGATGCCTAGAGTGTTTAGGGTTGGCAAGACGAGCGAGCAAGCAACAAGTAGCGTTTGTTCTAGCTAGAGTTAGCAGCGGCAGCAGCAGCAGCAGCAGCAGCAGCAGCAGCAGGAGTAGGAGTAGGAGCTGAGTAGGAGTAGGAGTAGGAGTCGTCCTCGTAGTAGTAGTGGTAGTGGTAGGCAGTGGCAGTGTCGGTGGCAGTGGTAGTGGTGGTGGTAGTAGTAGTAGTAGTAGTAGTAGTAGTAGTAGTGGCAGTAGCAGTAGGAGTAGGAGTAGTAGTAGTAGTAGAAGTAGTAGTAGTAGTAGTAGTAGTAGTAGTAGTAGTAGTAGTGGCAGTAGGAGTAGGAGTAGGAGTAGTAGTAGAAGTAGTAGTAGTAGTAGTAGTAGTAGTAGTAGTAGTAGTAGTAGTAGTTAGTAGTAGTAGTCGTAGTAGTAGTAGTAGTAGTAGTAGTAGTAGCAGCAGTAGCAGTAGTAGTAGTGGTACGTTTCAGTATCAGTATGGGAAATACACTTGTAGCGGTGACGGTGCTGGTCGTCACGAAGCTGGTGTAGCAGGTTGTCGCCAAGCTTGCTAAACAGTTCTGCAAGTTTTTCTATGACACTAACCAAACAATGACACGCGAACCTTTGAACGTATTTTGAAAAAGCACTCTTGACAATCCCCCTTGCACAAACCCTCGATATTTGGGTGGCCCAAGGCCCACACGCCGAACAAGCAAACCTCTTCAAACCGAATCCCAAATCCTGGAGACTTGATATTATCACCCATAAATCCTCTCTCCTGACCGGCAAACAAGAAATCCTAGATCCCAAATAGGCTCCCAATACGACGATCATTATCATGGTGACTGCTGCCATTCCCCTGGTTCTTAACACTGCTCTTGTTAAAGGAAACTACAGGTGGGGAGTTTAGGGTATATAGGGCTTCTATAAGGCTTCCATAAGGTATATAGACCTTCTATAAGGCTCCTATAACGGTAACTACCCACCTGAAAATGTCCTCGATCTTGCTTTCAATCAACACCAAGAGCCCTTATCAAGCCGCACTGTGAAGAAACCTAAACCCAAAGCCCCGAAACCCTAACACATACACCCCCAAACCCCTAACCCCTAAAGCCCCAAAAAAACCCTGAGCCCCAAAAGCCCTAAGCCCTAAACCCCTAAACCCGAAAACTCTGAACCCCAAAAGCCCTAAACCCTGAACCCCTAGGCCCCAAACCCCTGATCCCTAAAGCCCTGAACCCAACCCCACACCCCTGAGATCTCTCCGAGGGTCGAGTTCTCTCTGCCCTTCGCCTTCGCCTCCAGGCGCAGTTCTACGAGCATTAAGGGCTCCTTTAAGGGATCCTTTAAGGGTTCCTTTAAGGCTTCCCTTAAGGGTTCCTTTAAGGGTTCCTTTAAGGCTTCCCTTAAGTGTTCCCTTAAGGGATCCTTTAAGGGTTCCTCAGGGTGCCCTTCCTTGAAGGGTTCCGCGCGCCCTACAGGGCTGGGGACTTCGGGGTGAAGCGCTTCAGCTTCCGGAGTTCGTAACATTGTAATGCTTGCTTGCTTGTAATGCTTGTTCCGGAAACACGCTCAAACTCAGAAGAGTTTGAGGGCAAGTGGATGGGTTGCGCGCTACCTTCAGGCGGAAACTGACAGGTCGTTGCAACGCATCAGTATTTTGGCACAGGATCACAGGCTGGGACTTGGGATTGGCTTAGAGATTGTCGCGAGGACCTCCGATTTCGTGGCTTAAAGCTTCAGGGTTCAAGTGTTGTGCTGATAGTTGCACCCTTAACTTATGCTATACCCCTAGACCGGAAACACTAACTTATGCCAAAAACCCTCAACCCGAAACCCTGAGTTCTAAACGCTTTTTTGAGCAGGGGCTGCGGTGCACGTTGCCCTGGGATGTATAACCCTCAGCCCTTAAACCCCCAGCCTGGTTGCTGTGAAACCTATGCGCCGCAATATAGGGGCCTTAATAATTAGAATAGGGCTTTGGGGCCCATGATACTAAATTTTAAATAAGGAACCGCTAATATAAGACAGGTAACGATTTAGGCCCCGCCTATATACCAGTTGACCGGCGGATTCTTTGGGCCACAGTTGCGGGGTCAGGTTCTCCGACGTTGTGGATGTCTCAGTCAGGGTTCGTACGGGCCGAATTGTTCACGGATCTCGATTATACACTTTATTCATAGACGGGCCTAAACCCTAACCTTATAAGCCCTCAACCCTAACCGTTCCAGGGGTCTACATCCCCAGAGGAAGGTCTCAGTAAAGCGCGGCCTCAGGGCAACCTGCAAGGAAACGGCCCTATGGGAAGCGCTGCGCGCCTCACCCAACCGGAAAGCCAAAGCCCCAAACCCACACTTGGAGGGTCGGGAGACTTAGTAAGTAGGTAATAAGTAGACTAATAAGTACCCTAAAAGGGACCCTAATTGGGGTTATAGTACTTACAAATCTATAAAATAGCAATTTACTAAGTCCCCCGACCCTCCAAGTAACTATCCATGGAGTCCTGGGCCACAAGACACAACCATCCCCCCTGAGGCCTAACCTCAGAGACCAGAAAACCCCCCCCAACACGTATATATCAGCCAAAAACCCTGACAGCCTGAAAATTCCATGGCTCCAGCTTCCTCCCTTAACCCTAAACCCTAAACCCTAAGTCAAAACCCTTGACAGCCTGAAAATTCCATGGCTCCAGCTTCCTCCCTAAACCCTAAACCTTAAACCCTAAACCCTAAGTCAAAACCCTGGCAGCCTGAAAATTCCATGGCTCCAGCGTCTATTTGCAGAGGAAGCTTTTGTCTTGAGCCAGCAGCCGGCCGGAATGAGCGTTCTATGGGGTTGAGGGTTTGGGGTTTGGAGGTTCATGGGTAGTTATAAATGGGGTTATAAGTAGGGTTCCTTGAAGGGTTCCTTGAAAGGGTTCTATGGGGTTTAGGGTTTGGAGGTTCATGGGCAGTTATAAATGGGGTTATAAGTAGGGTAGCTATAATTATAACCCAGGTTAGGGGACTTATAACCCCAGTTATGACTACCCAGTTATAAACCCTAAACCCCATAGAACCTTTTAGAGGAACCCATTAAAGGAACCCTACATACAACCCCATAGAACCTTTTAAAGGAACCCTTAAAGGAACCCTACATACAACCCCAGTTATGACTACCCATGAACCTCCAAGTGTGTATAAAGGCCGGAGGCCTTCAGGTGTTCTGGACGACCTGGACCCTAAAGAACCTCGGTTTAGGGTTTAGGGTTTAGGGTTTAGGGTTTAGGGACCTACCTTTTTTTAAAGGACGTATATAAGGAAACTATGAGAAGGATCCCTAAAGAGGTAGGTTTTTATAGGGTCCAGGTAGAGCCTCGGACCTAAACCCTAAACCCTAAACCCCTAATCCCTAATCCCTAAACCCTAAACCCTAAACCTCCCCTGGGCTTGTCGGGATTGTTGGGTTGGCGCTTTTGTTTGAAGGCTTCCGGGCTGGAGGGAACCCCCAAAATCAACACCCTAAGCCCTAAAACCTAAAACTCAAAGTCATAGTCGACATATCAAGCTACTGGGGCTCATAATGGTGAAATGACCAGTAAGCTCGAACTCCGAGCCCACAAATTTGCAGACACCCTTTCGGACCCTGGATAACTCGGAGAGTGTCGAAAATGCTCTTGATTCTCCCGGCCCCTACTTGGAGGTTCATGGGTAGTTGTAAATGGGGTAATAAGTAAGGCAACTATAGTTATAACCCATATTAGGGGACTTATACACCCCAAACCCGAATCCAGATATCATGGGCCCGATATGAAAGGTGCTCTTATGGTACCCTTTTCAGATCCCTGAAAAGGAACCCTGTTCTGATGATGAAGGGCCCAAATATTACACTCCTAAAACCATCCTCCCAGTTGCCTCTTCAAGAATAGAAGCCATCAGAGCTCCAAAACTTAGAATAGGGTTATGGGGGTATATTTTGGACAAAACACCGATTCATGATTGAGGAACAGCATTGGGAACTATTCTATGGACTACTTCACTATCCCCCTACTGTAAGTCCTACTGCTGCTGCTGCTGCTCCTGCCACTACGATGTCAACCATAAGTATGTCAGTGCTGCCGGCACTGCTACAGGCGCCGACAGCCCAACTGGCCTTGAACATGATGTCTGGGCTTGAGAATGGCTGTGTGCTGTTTGCCACAACGCAGACGTTGCTTTTGGCATGGCAGAATGCGGCTTCTGTACCAGCCCCTGTACCAGCCTAATCGCATCTCAATCGGAACATCCCGAGCATCTGGCAGGTGTTCCCAAGGTAGAGTTATGCGACAGTACGCGCCAAAAGAAGGTCAACATTTCTGTGGAACACATGCCGGGGTGAAGCATGCCTTTCGCGCCTGCTCCGCCGTTGCTAAAGGGACGTTGCAGCTATGAACAGGAACATGTGCAACAGCACAAAGATATACTGCAAATCAAAAGCTACAGGTCTCAACTCTAAGCCTGGAAAGCTTTAGAGCTACGTTTCGGAGTTGTTTTTCCTTCGGGGTTCACTTGTATGTCCTCCAGTCCCAATCAGGGAAACTGAAGCAGGCCTTTGCGATGCTATGGCTCCTGTACCTCTAGCACGTCGAGGGTATTCGTCCACGGCTGGCTCAGAACGGTTACGCTGCCCCCGTCTTCGAACATGAACTTGTACCTCGCGGCAAATCGGAAGAGAACTGTTGCGATGTAACTACCAACCAAACGTCTCCCCTCAGGGGTTTTTGTAAGGGTTTAGGGTTTAGGATTTAGGGTTTAGCTGCACAGTAAACCCTAATGCAAGGCCGAAGAGTCCAAGATCTCTCTGAGGCAAGCGGCTTGATCCCGGCCACGACTTGGGTTGAAACTTGCTGCGGCGTCCTGTCAATGAACGGCAAGTCTACGAGTGCTCTCCTCTGAGGTCGCACAGGATGTAGCTTCTTACCACCATGAAATGGCAGCACGAAAGTTAAAAGCAGCATGGCTACAATGGCTGTGCAAAACCAAACCAGGTTATCAAGTGCTGGACACGCAGCATGCGATATTAGCATCAACCAGAGAATGACAAGCATAGGTCAGCAAACATCAGAATCAGGCAGGCCCCTCACTGAAGAAACCCCTCATTATCAAGCTTGGGTTTTCCTGCGTTTCCGAAGGATAAACTTAGAGATACTCTCGGAGGGAGGGCTGTAACGGAGGTCTCTACTGCGCCTCGGATTATTTAGAGACCTTAATTAATTAACAATTCGAACAGGGTGTTGGGGTATGTTATATTCGAATTATGGTAAGGAACCCTAAAAATACAATGGGTAATAATTCCGACACCTATAGTACGCTTTCTCAATCATGGTTCGGCAACAACCAGGGGCCTGGATGGGTGTGACAAACCATCAACGGGTGCAATCCACGAGTCTCCGTCGCTACCAAAACACTACAGGCAACATCTCTCTAAGGTTAGAGGTATGGGCCCCTAATATGGACCCTTAGGCCTGTTTAGGGGCCCTTAAGGGTACATATAGTGTATATCGTAGGTGTATAAGGATCCCAGGGTTAAGGGCCCATGCTAGGGGCCCATGAATTCAACCTTAGGTTCTCTGAAGACACCACAGCCTATCTGTAGACCCTACTATAAGCCACCCCGAGTCTGAATTTTAGCAGTTGAACCCTAAGCCCTAAACCCTAACCCCTAAACCCTACTATAAGCCACCTCGAATCTGAAATTTAGCAGTTGAACTTTGAGAGTTGGCTGTGCTTCCCGGGTGCCCTTTGCTGGCCAAGTCAGTGTTCACAGTCTTCACGACCTGATTTTCGGGTTTAGATCTATGGGTTTAGGGTTTAGGGTTCACAGTCTTCACGACCTGCTTTTCGGCTTTAGGGCTATAGGTCTTGGCGGTGGCCACAGAAACGACCCGAAGACTACAGAGAAAGCACATTTAAGTAGTTCAGGAGGTGAACCAGCTGCCTTCAACCGTAAACTCCCAGACCCCAAACCCTTCAGGATCTGGCTGACAGACATCGGAGCTGCGGCCGGATATTTGGATTCTGCGGATGGTCAAGATACAGCCTCTTTCCCAGGCGCTGCATGGTAGTCCCAGAAAGCCATTGACCCAATTCTGGTGCCTTAGAGGTTCAGGATCTCTGAGTACGTCTCACGCATCACTTCGAAGAGCATTAGGAAGCCTGCTGAAACGTTTAGACTAAACCTTACCCTAACCCTAAACGATTAAACCTTTAACCCCCCAAAAAACCCTAAACCCTAAAACCTTAAACCTTTAACCCCCCCCACAAAAACCCTAAACCCTTAAACCTTTAACCCTAATACCCTGAAGCCATACGAATCCCAAAGGATGGGGGACCAAAGCAGCAAAGGGCTTGGAGTGCAGGCCAAAAACACCCCGAAGAGCCCAAGACCCATCAATACCTGAATCCAGACCTTTTTTCAGTTTTAGGTTTTAAGTCCCTTGGGTGCGAAAGTTGTTGTATATATATGTGTGTGTGTATGTATATATACATAGATCCTTATGTGTGTATGTGTATGTGGATGTATACGTACATGTATGGGTATATATGAACATTGTAGAAATACATTGTTACATGTGCATACACACAGGGAGTGTTTGGATGGTATTTATACTATCCCCACATGCACATACAGGCGCACACCTTCGATGCTATTACTGAAGGGCCTTTTGATGTAAACTGTCCAAACCAATCACTCACCCTGCCTTGGTCCATACTGCCAAATCATCGTCGTTGAGCTCCCGGGGTGGTGTCCAGCCGCCGACGACTGTAGCACAGAGCTGCTGGGGGAGGCGTTTAAGGTTTTAGGGTTTATAGAGCTTTGGAGTTTAGGGTAAGAAATGAACGATGCGTCTCCACGACATCCTAGACGACTGCTGCAGCTGCTGCCATTACTACTTCTTCTACTACAACGACTATGACTACAACTACGACGACGACTATTGCTACATTGCTTAGTAACTCTGACAGAAATCCTTGTAGCAACCCCTGTGCAACATGTAGAAACCTCGCAATAACCTTGCAACCTCACCGGCTTCGGGGTGAAAACCTAGACCCTAAGGCCTTAACGCCCAGGCCCTGGGATTTAGTGTTAATGATTTAAGGGTTTGCATGGGGTTTGGGGTGTAAGGTCGTGCGGTTTTGAACAAAAGGGTTTTACGGTGACGGGTTCCTGAGCCCTAAACCACTACTGCTGCTATGCAATTGCAGGTGGCCCCCGAACAACTGCTCGGCAGCCTGGGGCAGGGACGGGGAGGGGAAGGTGCGGAGGGGGCAGCGATGCAACACATTGCTAGTGTTGATCGATTTTGCAGAACCCGCATAATGCCGAATGAAGATTAAGCTGCTTCTTCTGGTTTCTAGTCTAAGCCCTAAACCCTAAACCCTAAACCCAAGAGCCTGGGGCAGGGGGGGACCCACTCCCCATTATGCTCGGATTGAGGGATCCAGGTCGCTTCCTCTCCTTGGCATACCATGTCGATGAGTTCCGTGTGACACGTCTACCTCAACTCCTCAACAACTGTGCTAGACTCTTCCTGGGGATCCAAAAACGGGTTCTACCTTCTAATTAAGGGGTCATAACCTACTAGTTGGGGGAGTTTCAGAAAATTAGGGGTACCGGATTTTGGGGTCCTTATAATAAGGATCCTACTACTTGGGGTACTATATTAGGGGTCCCCTATTTTCGGAAACCCCCATATGATTCGTGGAGCACCCAGTATGTCTAAGGCAACCCTACATTGCACACACCAAGTTGCCTCGCTACAGATACCTGAAGCATCTAGATGGAATGAGCATCGTGTTTTGTGGGCACATCAAAGTATAAACCGAAGAGGGACTATAGGTGGATGTTCTTACCCTAAACCCCTAAACCCTAAGCCCCCTAAACCCCTAAACCCCCAAACGCTCAACCCTAAGCCCCCTAAACCCTAAACCCCCAACCCCCCCAAACGATCAACCCTGGGCCGCGAGTTTAGGGCTGCCTCTTGGCTCCCGGCTCGGTGGTTTGGCGTCTGCCTCACAGGGGCTTAAAACTTTCGGGATCAGGGTATATGATCCCTAAACCCTAAACCCCTGAAGCCCTAAACGCTAACCCTGAACCCCTAAAGCCCTAAACGCTAACCCTGAAACCCTAAAACCCTAAAGCCCTAAACCCTAAACCCTAAAACCTAAACCCTATAAACTAACAGTATATTATGGTCTGGGACCTGGGGCCTGGGAATTGAAGCTTTAGGGTTTAGGGCTTGGGGTGTAGGGCTTAGGGCTCATAAGGCTTAAGGTTTAGGGTTTAAGGTTTAGTCTTTCTGGGGCTTAGGGCTTAGGGCTTAAGGTTTAGGGTTTAAGGTTTAGTCTTTGTGATTTGTGATGGGAGGTTAGAAATGTGCTTCAGGGCTTCAGGTGAAGACGAACCGCGGCAGACACACAGCAACTGCGCCGGGCAATATTGGGTCAGGCTGGGTGTAAAGGCCCTGCTTGTCCCGTTGACTTCAGGCTCTGCTTCGGTTTAGGGTTTAGGGTTTAGGGTTTAGGGTTTAGGGGCTTGGCTTTGTGCTGTTGCAGCTACTGTTTGAGAGCATACAGGGTTTTGGGTTTCATGCTATGGGCTGGGGTTCAGGGCCTTTAGCACCACCTAAACCGCCCAAAGCCCATGCACACCTTACTAGGTTGAACCCCTTAACACTCCGGGCTTCACTGTTGCTTAAAGGCTGCACAATGAGAAGTGCCTTTCGGTACTACTTGCTCGGGGCCTAAAACAATACTAATGTAGGGGCCTTTCTTTCTGGGAGGCGAAAAGTCCAAGGGACGTGCCTACTGCAAGACGTTGCATTCACAGGTGAAACAAAAATGCGGGGGCGAGCTGTCTTCATATCTTCCGGCCTGCATCTGCATAAGCCACGAGGAGAGTGGCTCGAGGGCAGTTGGTGATGTCGGTAGCCCTACAAACACAGGAAATCCCTGAATCGCCTTAGGAAGAAGGTGCCGCAAGGCATCACATACGACCTCAAACCATTGTCGGAACTCCCGAAGAGAATTGACATCACATCCTCTGGGAGACAAAACTGAGGTCGGGACGAAAGGCGGTTCAGGCGGGAAGAAACAATACCCGGCGGCATTGGGAACCGAAGCCCAAGTCGGGGCAGAAAAGTCCAGCTCAAAAGGGGGTGAGGCCTCAAGGCCCCAACGGAGGGCCCAGTCATGCTTGAGACGCCCGCACCATGCAATCGGGAGCGGGCAGGTTGGAGGTGCCCGCACAGGTGGAACGATGACTGGCAGGTAGGTGTGGTCATCGGAAGGGGGCCCCGCACCCCTGCCTGAGACCTTGGTACACAAGTGCTCCGGGTGCAGCACTAGAAGCACGTCAGCGCATGCGCTTCGTAAAGAGGCGCAGTCTAAGCCGCTGCTCCAGCTCAGCAGGGTATTGCGTATAACCGGAAGGGGCGCGACGACCTGCACAGCAACATCGTAAATATCCTGATCAGTCTCTAACTGCGCAGCACGAAGAGCAGCCATCAACTCAATAGACTCCTCAGCAACTGCAGAGAAAAGTACCCTGCGGCCGTCCCCACTCTCAGCAGGGGCTTGCGCATGCGCCGAAGAGAGGTCGGCAGGGTACAGATCCTGCTCGTTCCCTTGCGCCCAGAGTTGTGCACATGTCGGACTGTGCTTGAGGTGGAGCCGCAACTTGGGCAGGTTAGCAACCAACAGTCCACAAGCTCGGCATCTACGCCCCTCGGCCAGGAAGTGCGCCGGGTGATGGTAGGCATGCTTACGGTGAGCGTGGGCGCCCCAAGCCTGTCGAGAGGTAAACGCAACGCCACAAATCAAGCATGCATGCTGACACTCAGAAATGCCAACGGGTCCGCTGGCCGCAGCAGGAGGCCACACAGTCCTGCACAGAGTGTCGACAGCGGCGGCGACACAAAGCCTCTCGTGATGCCACCTTTCTGCACGTTTGATGAGCCCTTTGAACCGCCCTGGGGAACCACCCATGATCCGCTGCCACGCGGGCCATGTGGTCACGATATCGCCCAGCTCACATGCGATGGCCTGGAGAAGCCATTCGGCAGAAATCTGCAGGGCAGCAAGAAAGTCTTTATATTCGCGCAAAAGAGCCCACGCAGAGTCGGGCCCTGAACGATAAAGAAGAGAGAGGAAACGAAGGCGCTCAACACACAAGAGAGATTGTGGGCATGGGAGGCCGACCCTAGCAATGATTTGTACCTCAGTGGCACGCCAATTCTCGTTGCGAAGGCCCAAAAGCTGACGATATATGCCGACAATTCCACCGCTAAAGGCGCGCCAAGCCGAGGGGCCCAACACAGGCCACGCGCCACAGCCCGCGACGACTGCTGAGAGAACATGCGAGCGCAGAAGGGTGGCACGACGAGCTACAGGCACCCGCTTGCAAGCAAACAACCTGGATTTGCCTTCACGGAAGGCGGCCCTACCAACGGCGATACGATGTCGAACCTCAGGACCCAAATCGCCATCGGCAGTCAAGATAGAGCCTAAGTGCTGATAGCACATCACTAAGTCGAGCCGAGCCATTCCGGAGTGCTCCAATCCGACCGGCAACTTACCACGAAGGGTGGTAAAGAGTTCTCGACGAGCCTTACGAGAGCCCTTACCTACAATTGCCAGGACGGCTGCAGTCTTAGTGGGGCCTATATTAGCCGTAAGGCCATGGGTGGGCAGTACATTAAGAGTGGCCGCTGCCACATTGCTTAGCGCCCGTCGCATCCCCGCAGCAGACTTAGATAGCACGAACGAGGCCAAATCATCAGCGAACACCACATCCTGGACAGGAAGCACGCCAGCATCACTCCCACAAGGGGCAAAGGGCGTGCGCTGGCCGTCCCAAGCCAGATGCATAGCGGTGCCCTGCAGGTCGTCCTTGTCTCGCCGGCCCAAAACCTTACTGAACAGGATGTTGAACACTATGTCCGCAAGAGCTCCCCCCGGTCGAGTGCCGCGGTAGGTCTTGACGAGTGTCGTGTCGCCCGCTAAAATAAACCATGTTTGGTTATGTAATTCACGGGCAAGCTCTTGCAGGAGGGGGGCTGCTTGCTGTGTGCAGAGGACGGGCTCATCAGCAATATAGCGGGTTAGCTCCTGCATGTCCTCTGGGGCCAAGTTGAGAGACGCAGCAATCTCAGGCACACTCCTATTACTCAGATCGCTGCCGAGAACTATCTCACGAATGACTGAGTAATATGCAGCAGCCAAATCAACGAACAGGACGCCGGCCGAGTATCCTCTCTGTCGAGCGACCGCCATAAAGGCCCTGGAGCAAAAGTGTCCGAAGTTGGCCGACTGGCCCCGTCTTCCCCCTATCTGCATAGGTAATGCCTGCGGGATCCAATGCTCCACGGCAAGTGCCCTCATAGAGCGATGGAGAGCCTTCGAGAGACACGATTGTACTAGGATGCCCCTGTGGCCGGCGCACACATGCTGCAGAGAAACGTTTGGCTTTGGAATGTGGTGTAACAGGCCACCTTTGAGGCCCACCGCCTCTGCTGCCAGACAGATCGTTTTCAGAGCCATGGGCCAAAACAAGTGGGCCATATCAGCACAGAAATGGTGACATAAAGCCGGTGGAAGAAGGTCAGGACCACATGCCTTGTGAGCGGCCGTGGCTCGAAAGGCCGCTTCAAGGTCAACGATAGTGGGCGCACCAGAGATGTCAAGGCAATCCGTGCCACAAAAGGAGAGATGACTCTGGCGACACTCGTCAACTAACGTGGAGGCCGACATGGCAACACCATCCTCCAGAGCGCTAAAATGCTCGCGCCAAGCTGCTTGCACCTCCTGGGCAGTGGTGCAGACCTCCCCGTCGGCACGATGCAAAAGAGGAAGCGGATCAGCATTGGTGCGGCGATATCGCCGCGGTCGCAAGACCTTCTTAACAGCATGGTGGAGCCGGCCAACAGGCTGCATAGCAATATCGTCAGCAGTAGCAGCAAAGAAGGCAGCGCGATCCACCCGGCATTGTCGCCTGAGCTCGCGGCCAGCTCGGTGCAGCAGAAGGCAAGACAGACCGAGCCGATGGCGCAATTCCCAGAGCCAACGACCAGAGTATAAATTGTCAAAGGTGCACTCGCCGACCTTCCACACCAAGAATACACAGCGTAACAACGCTGCGCGCAGGGCGAGCTTGCGAGATCGTATGCTGTGTCGCAGAGTAGAAACGGCGCTGTGCAGATCATGCGCGCGCTCGCTAAAGTACCTGCTATGCAGCCTCCTTTGCCGGCACGGGAAGTACCGCGCAAGCTGCGTGTAAAGGTGCTCAACCAGAACAGCCGCGTGCTCGCTTACATCGACATGCCACTCCGGCCTCGGGGACACTGCAATAATGGCACGAACTGCCGCGGCATTCTCAGGATGGGAAATGGCATCAATGTCGATCCGAGTCGCTCGACGCCCAGGCCGTGTGCGACCGGGAAAGCGGACCGTTATATTGACAACAGCAGCAATGTGATCGACACAAGAGTGACCAGAAGTAATCCCCGCATCAACCCTGGCCTGGCAGATATTGCTCCGCCATGTGGTTGGTAGGCAGACATAATCGGAGCGAACGAACTCGCCATTGCGGTGAAGGCACAGAGTGCCCCCATGTCCGACGGCTAAGGCCGGGAAGGTGGCGGGGATCCACATCCCAAGTTCCAAGAGGAGCGCATGGCAAAGCTGACCCGAGAAGTCCTCGACATCAGGCTCGTGAGCACCCAGGCACAACTTGGCACACTGCCGAAGCGGCAGTTGCCATCAACTAGAAAAACCCATTGTGCTCCTCCCGTGTGCTGACGGCAGACCTTTCCGACCTTGTCCCACCACTGTTTCCGTACCTCCTCGGTATGGGCTCGCTGAGGAGCGTGACCGACCAGTACGCGCACGGGTGCACGACATAATTGTAGGCTCGCAACAAGGAAAGTGGGTTCGGCGTGCAGAACCACAACAGCGGCTTCGTTAAAAGGACTGCTATCAAGGACCCACAATTCAACCCCAAATCCCGCAGTGTCATCGCAGCCCGACGAGTAGCGCTGGTACGGACTACAGCGCATGGTTCCTTTGGGAGTGCGGCACTCTTGCAGGCCAGCAATCTGTACCCCTCGTTCGGAGAGGGATTGGGCGAGAAGGCCGACACGGCCTGTGGCTCCGTGCAAGCCACTGGCAGCCCCCCCGGCAGGGGCCCCGATCAGGGAGAGCACATTATAGGAAACCAAAATGAGGTTCACTGAGCTCGCTCCCTGGAGAACCTGGCCTTCCTCCTGCTGAACAGACCTGAGGAAAGGTTGCATCACTTGCGAGTCGTCCAAACTTCGAGTAGAAGCTCCCATCTCCCATGACAGCAGGTTGTGATGTAAAGTAGGAAGCTCTCTCTGACGGCAGAAATGCATACAAACGTGTGGAAGCCACGAGCTGACCCTACCGCAGTCAGCAAGCCACGGCTCGAGTTGGGTCTCGAAGGGGAACAAGGAACGTCGCCCCTGCGCCCCCAAGTTTGCCAGTCCATCAGCTAGTTCATTGGCCACATCACCGGAATGGCCATACACATGCTGAAAGGCAACAGCATTGCGCTCCCGGCTATGGACCGCAATAAAAAGGTTCCGCGCCAGCAGACAGATCGGATGCTCCCGGAGAGAAGAACGACCGGCAACCCCATCTAGGGCAGAAATATTGTCAGCGCGGAAAAGAACTTGCCCCGAGAAGGGCAACTTGAGAGCCGCAATCGCAGCCCAAATCAGGCCTCCAACCTCGGCAAGGTATGCATCCGCCAGGTCATTTGCTTCTTGTTGTGGCGAGGAAGCAGCCAAAAGAGGACCCAAGTCACCGAAAATTCAACCCACAAGGGTACCTGGGAAGAGGAGATCAGTGCCGCAGACAAGGCTGAACGTGACACCCCATCCGGCCTGGCCCGTGCGAGCACAGTACGACCCATCAGAGGTCACGACTAGGATCTCATCGGGGGCGGGGGAGCGCCCAACCTGACCATCCTCAACCCAGTGAGCAAAACGATCTGCCTTAGGGACATCACCTGGAGGACCTTGCAGAGATGAGAAAGCAAATGGTGCCAGGAGATGATGGACATCTGCAGCGCTGCATGGTAACAAGCTCTGCCGTGCATCAAGGCAAAATACCTCCGGACCTGGTACGCTCTCAGTAACCACTGGCGAGGAGGGGGAGACGACATCGGCCAAAGCAATAGCTCGTCGAGCAATGTTCTGGCCAGATTGCTGCGCATGCTGGTCGTAACCAAGATGCTGGCGGAGGGTGTTGATAACAACAAAGGCCTCGAGAAATGCCTAATGTAGGGGCCTCAATAATTGGAATAGGGTTTGGGGGTCTGTTCTACCACAATTATAATAAGGAACCCCCCGAAATTTTGAAATAGTCTAGGTAATTATTTAGGCCCCTATATTACCTGGATACTGGCAATTCAGCACTTTGGACCCTTAGCCTCTCCCACAACCCCCCGGTGAAAAGCCACAGCGACCCTTTCTATCCACCTTCCTGCCGGAACTAGAGGTTAACCTTTGAGATGGTATACCCAAGAAAATTATAAAGGTAAGGTTTAAGGGTTACTATACTTCCCAGAGACTCCGAAAACACCAAAATTATGGAGTATATGCCTTATACATCATAAGAGGCTTCCTACTATGATTTGAGGCATTGTCCGTAATTAAGGGGTTTGGGAGTCTGCGGGTACTAAGAAGGAGCATGCATTACCATTAGGCTATGATATGATATCTACTCCTTGCTTACGGGGTTTTGGAGTCTCTGGGTGCTAAGAACAGCCCATGAATCTCCCAGGGCGCTTTCTCTTTGGGGTCGTTGACCGATGCGGCCAAAGACAGCGACTCGGGCAGGGAAACCTTTGAAGCTGCTGCTTCGGGAAAAAGGGTTGAGGGTTCACGTAGGCAAGGGCATCAAGCACCCTCCCTAAACGCTACACCCTAAAAGCCCTA
>CAJNDV010023014.1:45099-62225 GCA_905221635.1 Symbiodinium sp. CCMP2456
TGTTATGGGCTTTCTAGGCGAAGGTTTGGGCTTTGTAGGCTAAGGTTTGGGCTTTCACTGTGGGGGTCCATGAGCCTTAGGGCAGGGTTTTTACGGGCATAACTCGGTTCGCTTCGGCAGTGTTGTCTCTGCGAAATCCTTCGTCCAAGCCAGAGGCACTTCGCCCGTTGCCCGCTTGCGGGATACTCAACGAACACCGATCACAAACCGGACGTTTTGAATGAACTGCTCTTTGCCAGGAGCCAGCCTAAACCCTGAACCCCAATCACTAAACCCTAGCTTGTTGGGCACGGCCACAAGCACAGCGTCGACGGCACGGCAGTGAAGAGCCACCCCTCGGACACCGAGCCGGCGCAGGCTTTGACCCACGGAAGAACTTCGAGCTCGGCGTTTGGGGCTTAACGTTTAGGGTTTAGGGTTTAATGCCGACGTTTTGATTCATGGGCCCACCCGTCAATAACGGCCACTCTAGCAAGACTCTTCTTGCACCCTTTCTCTTTTGCAGACGAGGGGACGTTGTACGATGTTGTACATACACATCGTTCATGAGAGGTTGCGAGGAGAAGAGACCCTGGGTTCGGGTTTGAGGATGATTAAAACCTAGTTGACGGGCAGCTGGGAGCATATGGCTTACTAGAATACCTTGGGACACTGCTTTGCATCACCCAGCCCTGCAAACTACAAAAAAGCGCCAAGCCCTAAAGCCCCGAGCCACAAGTGGACATCCAAAATAACCCTTTTGCAACAGGGCCAAAACAACCCTAAAACCTTAAACCCTTAAGCGGTACGGCACCCTTATAAAAAGAAGCCGAAAATTAAAAGGGGCCGTAATTTAGAGAGCTACCCATATAGAACCGTTATAATAGTACACCGGCAGTACCCTTTATCAAGCCTAATATAGATGCTTCTAAGGAACCCGAATTGTGATAACCCTGCAGAAAGCTCATGCAGAGGAATGCTCACACTCATCTGACCCCGAACCCTACGTTCTAACCCCGACCCTGAACTACCGGTTTAGGGTTTCCACTTTTGGTTTAGGGTTTAGGGGTTTAGGGTTTAGGGGTTTAGGGTTTAGGCGTTTAGGGTGTAGGGTTTAGGGGTTTAGGGTATAGGGTTCCCACATTTGTGCAGCGTCCCTACGAGTTTTAAATTCGGGTATAGAATACGAACCTAAAGCAAAGCAGGTTCCGGAAGTGCAACGTAAACCCTAGACCCCGAGCCTTATAACCCCAAACGAAAGACTTTGCACCCTTCTTGGGGTTAGGGGCTGGTTGGCTCCTGTTGTGCTCTGAACGCCTCCTTCTCCTTCAAGTCGATACGGGAGTTTCCGAAAATAAGGGGTGCATTATTTTGGGGTCCTTATAATAAGGATCCTACTATTCAGGGTACTATATATTAGGGTCCCCTATTTTCGGAAACCCCCATACGTTTCTGTATCTTCAAGGCTCTGTCCGGGTTTCGGGTGTAGGGTTTTGGGAGTTCTGTGTGTCCGAGTGGTGCAGAAGGGAAGCCACAGGAGCCTGCATAACCCTCTTGTGTGTATATAACCTGAAGCAGCCTAGATGAAACCTTCCTAAAAACCCTAAGAGAAATCCCTTGATACAACCCAAGGAGTGGCTGAAACACACCGAATTTCGCCCCGTAAGAAAACCCTACAACGCCTCATAACCACCAACGGGCATCCCTGAACCCCAAAACCACACAAGAAAACAACAAAAAAACAAGAGCCCGAAACACCCTCAAACCCTGCAGCCCGAATCCCTGAAACCCCAAACGCCCAAAAACACAAAAACCCTAAACCCTAAACCGAACCCCCAAAAACACAACAAAACATGGGAGCCCTGGCTGAGTCCCATGCCATAACCATGGCCATGAGGCCGCAAAGGTGCGTGGCCTCGGCTTCGAGGGGTTTAGGGTTTAGGGTTTAGGGTTGAGGCCGCAAAGGTGCGTGGCCTTGGCTTCGAGGGTTTTTTGGGGTTTTAAGGTTTTTGGGGGTTTTAGGAAGGGTTTGGGGTTTAGGGTTTAGGGTTTTAGGGTTTTAGGGGCTTAGGGTTTAGGGTTTTGGGGGGTTTAGGGTCTAGGGGTTACAGGCTTTCAGGGTTTATTCAGTGTTTATATGGGGCTAGGGCTCCTTTAAAGGATAGCAGGAGTTTGGGGTTTATAAGGGTTTAGGTTTATGAGGTTTTAGGGCGTTTTGGGGTTTATATATATATATATATATGTATATAAGGGTTTTGGGGTTTATGGTTTAGGATTCCTTGCTAGGGATCCATAAGGCTTACTACAAGGGTTTTGGGGTTTGTAGGAATCTTTGACATGGTACACTTCTCGATTTCCCTGTAACGATTAGGGATGTTTAAGGTTTCTAAAGGTTTTAGGGTTTGGGGTTTATCAGGGTTTAGAGTTTAGGTTTAGGGGCTTATGCTTTGAGGGCTTGATGCGGGCTTAGGGCTTTGGAGTTTTGACATTGGGGTTTTTGAGTTTTTAGGTAGGGTTCAGGGGCGGTCTGGGTTTCTGCAGGTATCTCATAAAGGAGGTTTCACGTGTGTTGTTTAAAGGCTTTCGTTGTTGCTTGAAGGCCTCTTGGGAGCTTTGTAGGGTGTGCGTTAGGTGTAGGGTGTTTTGTTTTTATTTTGCAGGGTTTTATGGGTTTCGTGCATTGGTATCAAGGGGGCCGCCAGGGTTCCGTAAGGGAAACGATGGTGTTAGTTGCTATTCGGTTTTTGGCGCTTCCTTTTAAGGGCTTCCTTCAGACGGGTGTGGGAGCTACGGTGATAAACCCTAAACCCTAAACCGTGTCACGAGGCGTTTTGCTCTGAGGAGTAGGGTAGTTTCCCCCGGGTCCCCTCTCTCAGCTGCAATAACCCCAGCGCGGTGCAAGCTCTCAGTAGCACCCGCGACCAACGGCTTCTTCCCTGTACGCCTTGCGAGGGGTTTTAGCTTGGGGCCCCACTTCGTGGCTGGCCAGGACCTTTTTGTGGTTCCTACATTGGTGGTGAATGGTTGGAACCCCAGGTTTTTCATTTCAAGTTCTGCTTATCTGCTGGCTGACGTGCAACTACGGTGCGAGCAGCTGGAAGAAGGCGCCAAGCGGAGGAGGCTTGGCACAGAAACTTGAGAAGAAAGCGGACAGTGAGCCGCACGATTTTGAGGTGTTTTGTGGACGGCGAAGTCCACGACACTTCCAGAGTCCTTTGGGCTATACGGAATCTGGAAGCGCATCATTCAAGCAGCGAACTACCGGACCGGGCGCGGCGTTTGCTTGCGGAAGCCATGGCGCCACCATGGCAATGCGGAAAATGCATGACTACAAATCGCGGCACTGCGGAGTATTGCCCGGCCTGTGGTCTGCACTGGACAAAGACAGTACAGCAACCACATCGATCGGACTACCAGAGCTGGCAGTCGCCGGCCAGAGGAGCAACTCCCAGGTCGCCGAGACGACGGTCGTCGCCCAAACAACGGGGCAAAGGCATGGGCGAGACGAGCGCCAAGGGTGGACAGCGAGGACAGAGAAACGGCAAGGGATGGACACAAGAGTCTTCGGAGACGGCAATGCCAGCCGCACCGAAGCTCGCCCAGCTTCCCCTCCCACCCAAGGTGAAGCAGATTTCGCTGCCCAAGGAAGGAGGAGGCCAAGCAGCTGGCAGCTCGGAGGACCGACGCATGCTGGATACCCTGATGGAGCACCTGGCACAGCAGGATCAACTGCCGGACTCAGTGCGGGCAATCATGGCTCAGGCAGCCCAGACGACTGCCCGTACGGAAGCCAAAGCTCTACATCGCCTAGTGGCGGCCAGACAAGAAGCGCTTTCAGCGCTCGACAGAATCAAACAGCAGCGAGCGGCCTTCGAGTCTGGATGGGCGGTCTACTCCCAAGGCCTTATCGACCTACTGTCCAAGCAGATGCAGGAGAGATCCGAGCACCTGGCACAGATGGACGCAGCGCAGATGACGTGGACCAGCAAGTTGAGCGAGACAGCAAAATCCATCAAGGAAGCGACCAGAGATGCCCACCTCACGGACTCCGGAGCCATCGAGATAGCATCTGGGGACGAGGAGGACGAGGACGAGATGGAGGATGCAGTGGACCAAGCAGCACAAGAGGCTGCCAAGGCAGAGGTTCGCCAACAGCGCGTTGCCCATCACCATGCGGAGCTAGAGAAAGCTCTCAAAGCAGTTCGCGACGAGGCGGTGGCAGGTTCAGACAAACGCGAAAGAACCCCCAGGCGCTCTCAGGTCAAAGCCGAAGTCAAGGAAGAAGCCAAGGACACCAAAGATGCAAGCAATCCTGGTGGTGCTTCCAAGCCGCCTGGTTTTTAAGCGGCTCTCCGGCGTGCCTTTTCAGGGACGGAGAGCCGAAAGACGGCCACGCGATCGTGGAGTTTCCACATTCGGTGCATCTTGAGCCCGACTTTGTGGACGAACGACTCGCATCTTTGCTTGCAATGCAGCTGGCTTTTGATGTGCACTGTGCCAGCGGTGCACAGGTTACATATGGATGGTGGGACCCGCGCATCGAGGAGAATGCGCGCGCACTGGACATCGCCAACGGCCATACGGTAGGCGCAACCGCAGACCTCAGTAGGCAACCCGAGATTCCCTCTATTTTCCGAGATACTCACCTCTACATGGCCACAGAGGGTGAGACACTCGAAGCAATAGGGGGCTTTCGGCTGCCTACTCTGGCAGCGGTTTCGAGCCACCGTTCGTCCACCACCAGAACGAGCTGTGTACATAGCGACGTACAGTGTACAAAGCGTAATGTGACTTTTTCAGATGCTCCTGAAGTTGTGGAATTTCTTACTGCGAGTGCCCTTGCACGGGAGCCGCAAACGAGGACAGCCTTGAGGCAAGGTCAGGTCACCAGGCCCGGCGATGTGGATGGCCAAGCAGAGGCCCTTCCTCGCAACGAACCACGCGATTCTCAGTCGCAGCTGGTGCGGTCTCATGTGACCTGCACAGCACCTGTCCCTACTCCCGTGCAGCCTTTGCACTGCGCAAGGGCATCGAAAGGACAAGCACCGCAAACGAAGGGACAGATCACTCAGTCGCAGCTTGTGCGGTCTCATGTGACCAGCACAGCATCGGTCCCTACAAACCGGAGGACATCTGCATCCAGGCCGCAGCTTGCTTACACGTGTGATTCTTGCAAAGCTCCGGCCCTGACAGTTTCGACAGCAACAGTCTCATATGGGCAGACTCCGCAATGCACAGTGGCATCAAAGGGACAAGCGCCGCAAACGAATGGGCAGATCACTCAGTCGCAGCTGGTGCGGTCTCATGTGACCAGCACAGCATCGTCCTTCTATCGTGTTCAGCCTGCCAATGCTACAGTCACTCCCTCCGACCCGCCAGAGGTATCGACACCACCTTCGGTCGCAAGGAAAACACCAGAGGGACGTAGCCCAGGTCAGGTCTCTATATTCCGTGCTGAGGCAATCAATGTCCTTCCTGAGACCCTTCGGGCAGCACACGTGTACTACAGCCCCTCGCACCAGTTTTCATGGGGAGGTGTCAAGAAGGAAGGTGGCAGAGGCAGATTTACTGTTTTTGACCATGAGAGACATGTCACTATTGAGAGGTGCCTTCCTGCAGCCAGCCTGTGCGATCAGGTAGCTCTGGCCATGTCCGGGCTGACGTTCACACCCTCGTCGGTCTACATCCTTGCGGACCCACTTCCTGAGCTGCCCTGCCCACAAATGGTTTTCATTGAACGAGGACGTCCCCCGACGGAGCTCGCCATTCCATGGGACGCCAGGGCAATTAGTGCAGGAGTGTGGACAATACGACATGAAAGCAGAGAGCCCAAAAGAGTAGCCCTCGAGAAACTGCAAGTCTACGCTAGGACGCCCCTGTACTTTGAACGAGAGGTCGAAGAAGGGCGCATGCTTGTGCAAGACTCTTTGGGCACGGTGCAGGCCGAGCTACAGGCCAACCTCCATGTGGTACAACACTTCAGGATCTACCACATTCCACATCTTGTTGTGCTTCCATGGCCACCTCGTGGCACCTTCGACCGGGGTGAAGAATGGCGGCCAGACTGGCTCAGCACTGCCCAAGCCACCACCACCTCCACAACAGCTGTCAAGGTTCAGACCATGGATGTGGCGTTCCCCACATGCCGCCTGGTCCTTCTGAGGGGCTATGTTGCGTACAGTGTGGAACTTGCACAGTTTCACAACATGCTAGATCTGGCATTGCTGATGCTCATTGAACGACATGCGCATGACGCGCCCATCCCGGAAGAGGCCAGGGTCATTGTTACCAGTGCCCTCCCGCCCCGCTCAGGTTACAGCCAAGACGTGACAATCCTGTTGATCGAGGATATTCGGGAAACTGTCGTAGCATGGGACGCCGAACGCTTCGGACAAGCGTTAGGGGCCAGGAGTCTGGGGGCGTACACTAGCCTGCAGCTGCTCATCACCCAACAGCAGCATGACCAAGGCTGGAGGTTGGCAGTCAATGGCGTTCCGATAGTAAATGCACATCGACCAGCCAGGCAAGGCGACTACCTTCAGGTGTACAAAGGCGAAGAGGCTCCCCCCGTATCCCCTCTGGGGTGGTCTCTTGCAAGGTTTCCCTGGCTGAGACCTCTAGCATGGCAGCTCAGAATTGGTGCCAGCGGTGTGTCGCTGTGTCGCCACCTTCGGCACAGGAGACAACAGCTAGGCATGCACCTTCCTCAACAAGGCTATGTGACTGTGCACGGGCCTGCACACGGTGACCTCGTGCTAGCAACTGGCCTTCACACAACCCCCACTTTTGCTGAAGCAGTGACGGCCATCAGGCGTCTGCATTGGCTTCCGATGGGGCTCGAGTACCACGCTGCAGCTATGGCACAAACCGACACCATAGCCATCGTTAGTTCGCAGCCCCACTCGAACGCTAATACAGTTCTGAGCCCGGTACCAGGCTACTGGGGGCAATACCACGTGCTTCTGGTCAGCCCGAACATCCGACAGCTAACGCATGTCCCAGCTGATCCCGGGCTAAGACTTTTCCCTCAGCATCAGCTCAGGATGGGTGATGTTTTGACAATTATGCCTCCTACGCCCCCAACGCCTGACTCAGCTCAGCTCGATGAGGCAGCTGAGAGGTCCGCTGAGGATCAGGACGAACAGGCAGACACGGCGATGTCTGCTGGATCAGGTGTCGAGGGCACTTCCCTTGTCCAGATACAGGACAACAGCAGGCGACAGCAACTTAGGTGCAATGCGCTCAGAAAACTCCATGTCGACACCGACCACTGCGAATGTGTGGAAGGCACACTCCCATGCATTGAAGAACGCAGAGCTGCGGCTGCCAAAGAGTCGACATTGCGAGGGACCTCCATTGCCACGCCATTCGGCCGCAGGCGTCTTGATGATGCGCATGGCAGCACCGACCACAGCAAAGGCCTTATCAAGGCCACATCCCTGACTGCCGTCAGCCTCGAGGAATGTCTGCCGGAACCAGACAACCGTGCTTTCCCTTGCCTGCAGCTTGGGGTTACTACAGACATGTATGAACATGTCCTCCGGGATTGTGGCTTAGAGACACTGGACAGGTCGCAAGAGGTGATTGCAAGTTTGCCCCCAAAGGTCCGAGCCTTTGTGAATAACCTGCCGCCAATGACTGCCAGTACGCCTACTGCCGTCCAGATCTACACTGATGGGTCTTACTTCCCCGCCAGCGCGAACATTCAACCTCGCGCAGGTTGGTCGCTCTGTGTGCTTGTCCAACAAGATGAAAGTTGGAACTGGGCTGGATGTCTTAGTGCAAATGCACACCACCAAGGGTCTCCTAGCACACTTGGGGTGGTAGTTGCATCATCCTTTGAGCCAGAAATGGCTGCGGCAGTCCATGCCCTAGCACTCTGCCTCCGCCTAGGAGTCCCCTCAATGCTAGGCTATGACAACAAGGCAGCTATTGAAGTTCTTACTGGACAAGCCACCATACAGTATCCAAATGCCCTATCAGAAGCCGGCGTCTCGCTGACACATCTGCTCCGTGCCCAGGGCATGCAACCTGCACTCCTACACATCCCCTCTCATAAGGGCAACGTCCTCAATGACGCCGCAGATGACCTTGCTAAAAGAGCAGCCTTAGGCTTTCCGGTTGGAGTCCGGCCTTCGGCATTGCACGAGGCGCAGGCCGAACAGGTCCTTCCCTGGCTGGCCGTCGCATGCGGCATTTGCAAAGGATTGCCAGCAGCGAACGATGCGGGTCACATTCATGACGTGATCTGTCATGACAAACCAAGGCCGCTCAGTGTTGCTGCAGATTTTGAGGTCACGCAGCCTCTTAAAGCTGCCAACTTCCGCTTTAGACTGGCCACTTACAATGCGCTGACATAGGCCACCCTGATCCAAAGGGAAAGCATTGACCACCAGCTGCACAAGGCTGGAGTTTCTTTGTGTGGCATCCAGGAGGCGAGATGGGATCCACAGCCCAGGAGTGCTACCCAGCACTATCATGTACTCAGCGGGCCTTCCGACCATGGACAGCTTGGCTGTCAAGTTTGGATTTCTAAATGCATCCCTGTGGCCACAGATGAAGATGGGCCCATATACTGGAATTCTCAAGAGATGTCGATACTGTGGGCCAGCCCCCGATGTGTAATGATTTCCATTAAGGCGGCCACAATACATTTTGCCGTAGTTGCGGCTCATGCCCTCACAGCAAAACACACGGCTGCCCAGATTGCAGACTGGTGGCAAGAACTGGAGGCGGTCATTCGGCGCGCACCGGCTACGCACACGCCCATTGTGCTAACTGACGCCAATGCGCAATTCGCCTGGAGTCAAGCGACTCCGAGTCGCAACACTGCCATCAATGAAAATGCGAAGGCCCTTGCGAGCCTAATGAGCAGGCAGCAGATGGCCTGCACGCCGAATCTTACCAGCAAGGGCGACAAAGTCTGCAGCTGGACGGGACCCCAGCAATCCAACAGGTGTCTCGACTTCATTGCGTACCCCATGTCGATTGCTGCCGGGGTCACCCCTTTGGGCACCATCTCGCCATTTCATGGCCACAGTGATCATGACCATCACCCCGTGCATGCCGAAATTTGCATGCAAGTGCAGGCCAGGCGAGAGAAGAGCCGGCGCGCCTGGGACACCAAGGCAATGAACACTATGGCAGGCAAAGGCAAAATCAAGGCCATTTATGACGCCATGCCAGCCATATCGTGGCATACGGATGTTGATGAGCATCTTGCACAGGTCAATGCATACTTAGAACGCGAGCTTGCCAGAGCATTTCCGCCACCAGCCAGCCAGCCGAGATCGCCGATTATCTCGGCGGAGACCTGGGCCTTGGTCAAAGACCGCAGACATGCCAAGCGCGAGCTTTATCAGCTCAGGTGTGCTAGGGACCGACGTGCCCTTCACTGCATCTTTCGCTTATGGCGCGGTGACACCTGCGGCACCCAAGATCACCTGGCATGCATGCACGAGGGCCTGCTTGTGCTACAGATTAGGGCGCTCAATACGCAGATACAGTACGGTGCCAAGAGAGATGCCACCACGGCTTCAAGGGAGCTCATCCAGAGCTCCAGGGCTCGGGGCCCAGAGGCGCTTTTCAAGGCCTTCAGGCAGGTCATGAGGCAAGGCAGGCGGTATCGACCTCCAGCGCTGTCTCCTTGCATTCCTGCAGCCACGCCTGACGACGAGGACTCTACCCTTCGCCTAGGCAGGTCCTTTGCAAAAGCCGAACGGGCCCTGCACACCAAGCCGACACAGCTCTGCAATACTGTGCTGCCCTGCCATCAAGGACCCCTTCCGGTCGAGGCTACGCTCAGCCTTGCATCCTTGGCGCATGGATACGGCTCGCTGCAGGCCAACAGGGCCCCTGGGGTCTCTGGCTTGCCGCCCGAAGCCTACAGTCTTGACCCCATCGGAGCGGCACACTGCTGAAAACTCAGCTCAGAGGCTCAGCGCCGGCTCTGTGGCGAGGTGGCCGTGCCACTGCCATTCCGAAGCCGCAGAAGTCCCCTCAAAGCCTCGATGGCTGGCGTAGCATAATCCTACATGAGTCCTCGCTCAAGGGCATTTGCAAAGCCCTGCGCAAACCCTTGCTCAGCTGTCTTGAGCGAGTGCGGACAGAGGGACAATGCGGGGGCAGACCGCACAACCCGCTACAAGTGCCAATGGCGTTGGCCAGAGGATTCGTGAGAGCGCTTGGGTCGCAGCGCATCAATGGCGGACTTCTTTTTGTGGACTGCCGCACAGCCTTTTACTCCACAGCGAGACAGCTGCTGACAGGAGCGGAAACGGGCCAAACGCTAGACTACATAGACAAGCTCGCCTCGGACTTGTTTGCGGATCCAACCGACCGACTCCGCTTCGTGGCGCAGGCTACCGGGCCCAGCTTGTTACAACAGCAAGCGGTGCCGCCTGCTGTGCGCAGGGTGATATGTGCCATGCTGGACAATACTTGGTTCAGCATCAACGGCAGCGCAAGCGCACATGTGTTCCATACACGTACCGGTACAGCCCCAGGTTCGCCCTTAGCAGACCTGGAATTCCAGCTGATCTTTGCTGGCGCCATGACCAACCTGGAGCAATCCATCAAGGATGTTGGAGCGACGGTACAGTATAAGGCACACCAAAGCTGTGCCGCAAAGGACTTGCTTCAAGTGCCGCATCCAAGCTGGGTTGACGACCTTGCTATTCCTCTGGTTGGGCCAGATCCGGATGAGCTGATGGCGACCGCCCAATTCGCAGTATGCGAGTTGATCCGAGAGCTGAAACCTCTTGGAATTCAGCTCAATCTAGACCCAGGCAAGACAGAATTTCTGCCGCTTCTCACTGGACCCGGAAGCAAGCGCGCGAAACAAACCTGGTTTTGTCAACGTGGAGCTTCCTTGGTAGTCAACCCACCTGGACAGGAAGCCATCCGGATCGGAATCACAGACTGTTATACTCATCTTGGTTCCGTGATCGATGCGCATGCCCGGGACGGCCCTGACCTCAGCCGGAGAGCACGTCTGGCCAGAGAGATGACAGGCCCGCTCAAGCGGCTCCTCCGGAACTCCGCCTTACTGGACAAGGAGCGCATCCAACTCATCAAGGCTATGCCGATGGCAAGATTCGCCCATGGGGCGGGTCTATGGGCACTGGACAGCAAGGAAGAGCAAGCCAAATATGTTGCAGGGTTCTACGAGACTCCGCGCAGACTGCTCCGAGCGGCGACAGGACTTTCAGTCAAAGGCCTTACCAACGGAGATGTTGCCATGATGCTGGACTTGGCAACAGCTGAGGAAGCACGCCACGCCGAGCTCCTCCGAGCCTACGGATGGATACTTGCTGAGCAACAACCCAGCCTCCTCCGAATGTGGCACCAGGACCACAAATGGTTTGGCCAAGTGCAGCAGGCGATCACAGAGGTGGCGCACGTGTTAGGTCGAACAAAGGCCAGCTTGCAACAAGAAATCCAGACCATCCCTGCGAGCACAAAGACCATTACTAAGGCCTACCTGCATAGATGCCGTGCCCTCCGGACACCGATGAAGGCTACTAGAGAACTGCAGCTTCGTAACCTACAAAGCCTTATGCAGCAAGGAGCCATCTTCGGACGCTGTACAGAGCCCGCTGCTTTGCCACGGACAGGCTCCAATTGCCCATCCTGCTCCCAGGCCTTTACATCAGCCGCGGCTTGCGCGGCTCACATGCAGAAGGTGCACGGCATAGCGGCGAGGGCCACCAGCGTCGCCGAGGGAACAGCCTGCCAGGTATGTTCCACGGAATTCTGGACTACTGCCAGGCTGAGCCAGCACTTGAAGCGGTCACCACAATGTCTGGCAACCGTCGAGGCCTCTGACATCACTCCACAGCAAGCTGTCACAGGCGACAGACGAGCGTGGCGTCCCGCCACGCGTTTTTGCGGCCCGGCGCCCTGGTGGGCCACCCAGAAGCCACTCCTTGCCGTGAAGGATACCCCACCAGTTGACACCACATGGAGGCCTTTGCTCCTCAGGCTTCTCCATGACTTGCATCATCGGACACGAGACGTGCAGGGCACTATCGGTTCAACTGTTGCTAGAAGGGCCTTTCAGACGCTTGATCCAGAGGATCTTCCCGTCACACTTCTTCAGGAGCCTAGTCGTAACAGAGATCTTTTCGACGCTCTGATATGGCTATGTAAAGTACAGAATGTGCAGAGCGCTTCTGTTTACAAAGGCGAGACTTGGTGTGCCCATGTAAAGAAGGGTCGCTATGTTCTATGCCCCCGAGAGCTTTCTGACGAAAGCAGGCTCGCAATCCCTGCGGAGTGGGCAGATTGCTTGAGCCAGTGAAGGAGAGACGTTTGCATGCGGTGTGCACTCAGAGAGTCCGAACATCCCTCCAAAAAAAAACCGTGTCACGGATACAAAGCGCATAGTGTATGGGTTTGATACGTAGTCCGGGAGACCCAGCCCGGAAATAGGGGGCAGCAACCGATCACTTCAAGGAAAAGATCTGCTGGCACGCGGGGCTCACAGGAATGGTCTGAAGGATTGAGGGATTTGGGATTTTGAAACTCGAGCCGCCCACTTCTACGACGCTACGCCAACTTAGGCTTTACCTTAGCCCCAAAATAACCTACGTTTTTAAGGACTCATGTAAAGAAATCATAATAAGGAACCCTAAAACAGGTAGGTTCTTTGGGGTCCAGGTAGGGTTTAGGGTTGGCCCCAAAACCACATCTCCTAGAACCCTCGGGGGTGAAATCGAAGGTTGCGCCAGGTCTTAAATCGTGAATCCCTAAATGCCAAAGGACCATGCAAGCAAACAGCTAAACCCTAAACCCTAAACCCTGAAAAAGGGTGTACCGGTAATTGCAATGCCTGCCAAGAAGCTCGGAAAGCCATCGGTTCGAAACAAAAGAAAGGGGCGATTCAGTCTCTTTAAGCCAAGCGCTAAGGATTTCCTGTGGTTGAAGGGCTGAAAAGATGTCAACTCCCCAACCCCTAAAAACTAAACTGTTGAACCCGTAGTAAAACCCTTAACCCCGAACCCAAAATTCCAAACACCTGAAGACCCTCCACCCTACTACCGCGATGCACGCTCGAAGCCTTACTTCGATCTGCCTGTTTTTTGGGCCTATCGAGTTTGCTTAGGGTTTCGGGATTATGAATTCCAGAAGCTGCACCAGAATCATTAGAATAATCAAGGGCAAGTTGCAAACTAATCACAGCATTTCAAGTCCGGCGTATTCCGATGCTCGTCTCACCCAAAAATTCCAACCAGCTCCCGGACCCCAGAAGAACACGCCTTTAAGGACCAGGGGCCAATGCTCACGGAGGGAACTGCCCCGTTTTGCTGTAGTATAGCTTCGCACCCCCAATTCCAAACCTTCTCTATTCCGAAACCCTAAACCCTATTTGTTGTAGGAATGCCGCAATGCCCTCGTTCAGTGAAAGCAGCTCTTTGACTCGCATGTGGGATGCGGCGACAGGATGCCGAATGACTGCACTTTGAGTTTCGCTGTTGTCTCACGTTATCTGCTTCGTGTCTGAGGCTTGTGGTAGATGTGTCATTTGTGCCTGGAGGGTGGTAGTCATGAGTTTGACTTCGTTGCAACCCATTGTGAAAGACGGAAGCGCTCTTCACTCCGGTCCAAGGCATCAGCATCCTGCCTGGCAGCATGCGCGTTTCAGGGACACTTGCTGGCACCCATGCAGCACTTGAACATGTTGCATAAATAGCCGACAGCTGCACGGACATGAGTGCAAGTGATATGCTACAGGCATTTTGGGATTTTGCGGCTCGGGCTTGTCCGAACCATGTCCAGCATGGGCCTGCCTTTGCCAGAGGCTTCATGGTGTCGTCGCTGTCTCAAAAGCGACGTAGCCTTGGCTCGTCGACGATGTTGATTGTAGTATTCAGGCCATTGGTTTTTCAGTGTTTAGTGTAGTTCCGAGAAGCACTGCGCAATAACTAGTTGCATGATAGCTTCATCATTGCGAGAAGCCATCCGCCGAATCGCAAATTGCGAACAACACATGGCCCGCAAAGACTCTGCCACAAAACCTTTAAACCCCCAAAGCACCGTAAACCCTAAACCCTAAAACCTTTAGCCCCCAAAGCCCTAAGCCCTAAACCACAAAACCTTTAAATCCCCAAAGCCCTAAACCCTAAACCCTAAAACCTTTAAATCCCCAAAGCCCTAAACCCTTAACCCTTAATCTCCAAAGCTCTAAACCCTAAACCCTTAATCTCCAAAACCCTAAACCCTAAACCACAAAACCTTTAACCCCCAAAGCCCTAAGCCCTAAACCCTTAAACTCCAAAGCCCTAAACCCTTAAAGAGGCCCGAAGCTTGCAGTGCCCAGGAGCTGAGCCAAAGCGGAAAGGCCAAGGCAACAATCGGCCGCTGCAGGCATGCCTCGGCTTCTCTGAGGGTTTAGGGTTTAGGGTTTACCTTAAGAACCCAAAACCCACTTTTTTGTAGGTTCTGATTATAAACCCTAATATGGGGTTTATAGGGACCCTACAAAAAAGTAGGTTTTGGGTTCTTCAGGTAGGGTTTAGGGAGTCTTTACCCATAGGCCCTAAAGTAGTTCCTTTTTTGGGTTCATATATAGAATCCTATAAGGTAACCCCAAAGAGGAACTACTATGGGGCCTATGGGTAGAGCATTCCAGCGGCATTTTGAAGTCAAGAGGGTCCTGGGGCGTTTGGCGGCATTTTGAAGTCAAGAGGGTCCTGGGGCGTTTGGTCTTGCTTTAATGCTTGGGGTTTAGGGTTTCGGGTTTGGTCTTGGTGTTGAGTCTGGGGGGTTGTTGTTGGTGCCCTCAGCAAGCATTCAAGCCTCTCTGGGTCCAAAAGGCTTTGGGGTTTGGACGTTTCTGTGCTCCAGCGAGGTCAACCCCAACCAACAATGATGACCCGAAAACCCTATAAAGCCTAGCCCTAAACCATGTATGAAGCCCTGATCAGTTTTCATAGGAAGCCCCAAATCACAAATGCACAAGGGGTCCTACTGGGAAAATAGGCTTCTTTGCGATTAAAAAGGGTTTGGGGTGGCTGTGACAGGACCATAGTTTGAGAGGTTCCTACTCCGCGCGGAAAGCTTCGTTCGCCAAGGCTCGTCAATGGCGGGCTGCACCCATTTACCAACCTGGGTGTTGTACGCTTAAAGTAAGTTGTGAATGAGGTGGAAAAGCATAATGTAGGGGCCTGAATAATTCGAATATAGTTTTGGGATGTAATATACTAGAACTATAATATGGAGCCCCAGGTAACTATTCAGGCCCCTACATCAAGCAACATGCAGGCTCAGGGGTTCGGGTGTTTAGGGATCGTTTGATTCGCCTAGGCTCCCGCAGAAGCGGTCAAAGGTTTCCACAGCCCTCAAACCGTTGTCCTCCCCCCTGCTGCCAACACTGCTCTCCACTTTCTGCGGCGGACGACTCGAATTTGTAAGACTCAGGGTCTGTCTTGGGATCTGGAAGGCTCGAAGCAGGATAACCAAAGTTGGGGGAGATCTTGAGCCTTGGGCAGTGAGTCTGCGAACCTTTCGGGTACGTTCGTCAGCTTCACATACGCCTGCGATTTTTCTATCCATGCATGCATCCAGCCCTCCATCTATCCATCCATCCCCATCCTTGTTGCACTATCTCATGCTTTTTACACTAGATGTTGATGAATGAACACACATACATGCATGCATGAATGTAGATACATTGCGAGCATTGGCGCTCTTGTATGTTGAATCTTGGCTCCCTGCATGCTTGATCCATATCGTTTGGTTCATGGTAACTTCTGTGGGAGATGCCCTGAATCCCTTGGACCTGGATGGTGACCGCAGTCACTCATGCCCCTTTGGGGATTGACTTCAGCCAGGAGTCCACATGTACCGATTTCTGCGGTTGGGGCTCATATTAAGTATAGGGGTTTGGGATTTAGTCAACATAAACGGCATGATCAATGATGCACCGAATGCATTGCGAATTGTGGCGGGCCTGTGGTGCATTAACCATATAGCTCGCATGAATTGCCCTGGAACTAATCTGTCGGAGCATGCAGAGACAGAGAGAGAGAGAGAGAGAGCTTCAAGCAACCACTTGTTCCTCATCGAAGGGAGTTCACCCTCAAAGGGACCCTCTAGTAGCAGCACGGTCCTGAATGAGGAGCCCTAACGAATGCACCCTTATGGGGAACCGCCCCCCCCAATTTTGGCCCGACCCGAAGGTAAAGACTGTGTAACGCCGAAGCTTGCAGTCAGAAATCATGAAATGCTCGCTCCTCTGCCGAACACTCGAACCTGAAAGCCTCATGAAGCCTGGGGGAAGTGGGGGCATGCTCGCCATCGTTCTGTGCTTTGTGCATTGAAGCTTAAGGGTTTAGGGTTTTTTCCCTAGTTTAGGGTTTAGGGGTTTAGGGTTGAGAGTTTAGGGCGTAGGGATGTGGTAAAGCCATGTAAACCCGACATTTTGCAAGCAGAGGTCGGAGAGAACATAGCACGCAGGCAGCGCGAAAGCTATCAAAGGCATGGCCAGCGGAAGTGCCTGCAGAGTGGAAGGGACATGGGAGTCTGCAAAAGGAGGTCAAGGCCCTGGTGGTCTTCTTCTGAAGCTTCAATGCGCAAGTGCCACTGTTCCGCCGAGCCTAGATGCAGATGTATGTGCATTTACACAGCGATAGATGCAACCACTAGCAGAATACTTGCCAGTACCACGATGTCAAAACCTGCCGGGCCTTGGATCACAACTTCATACCCTGAGCCTCCCTAGGCCCTAGTTGCAGGCTCAGAAAATGAGTAAGACAGAGGGGCGTCAGTCCTAGGTGGAACTCCGACTTGCAAGCCTAATGTTCGCCTCATCACTGAGCAGCCGAACCCGAAAATAGGGGACCCTAATATAGTACCCTAAATAGTAGGATCCTTATTATAAGGATCCCCAAATAAGGTACCCGAATTTTCGGTAACTTCCATATCGCAAAATCTAAGAAGGGGTTAGGCCCGGCAACCTCACATGCCGTACGACTTCAATCGAAAGCCCAAGACTGACCTGCAAACACTGAGCCCCGAACAACCCCTGAAGCCTTAAGCCCAAACCCCTAAACCCTAAAGCCCTAACAAAGCCCTAACCCCTAGAGCCCCAACCCGAAACCCTAAACCCCTAAACCCTAACCCCCCAAAGCCCCAACCCCTAAAGC
>CAJNDV010023025.1:44828-62221 GCA_905221635.1 Symbiodinium sp. CCMP2456
TACTACTACTACTACTACTACGCCTTAACCCTATATATGTCCTTGGCTTAACGGGTTTTTGATAGAAGGTCGGCAAGGTTAAGGGGTTCATGGTTTATGGTTTAGAGTTGGTCGAACCTGGATACAAACCAAGACGTTGAACCAGTGAACCAGCGAAAACGTGAGTTTCTGAATCAAGCAAGTAAACCATCCACCCTACTAACAGGCACTGCATAGGTGGAGCTATGTTCCGTGATTTATGGATACTGGGCTGGTACTAGTTAGGTGTCAAGCACCGAACCCTCAACCCAAACCAAAAAATCCTTAACCCTAAACCCCTAANNTAAACCGAAACCCCAAATCTTAAACCCTAGACCCTAAACCAAAAACCCGAAGGCCTCCACCATGAAAAGGCTCTATACATGGGTGGCTTTCCAGGGTGCAGGGTTTAGGGTTTAGGTGGGGTTTCTAGGGTGCGTATAGGGCTTCATGAGGCGGTTCATGTAGGTTTAAGGTCTGGGAGTTCGGCGTATAGGGATTTGGGTAGTGCTCTAATTCAACCTAATCTCGACGAGAATCTTGTTCATATTGTTCTTTGGCCGCAGGACTTTACTCCGAAAAATCTTCGCGCCATTTGGAAGCTTACGTTTAGCCTGCTTTGCAGTTCCTTTTGCAGGGCTAGGTTCTGAATGATAAAGAAACAGAGAAAGGAAGGGAAGGAACTACGACTGCGAGGGTGGAAAAAACTCTGCAGCACCAAACCCCCTGAGCCTAAACCCTTATGGAACCGCCCTCAAAGGAACCGTTCAAGAGGGACTAATACCCTAAACCCTAAACCCCAAACCCTAAACCCTAAACCCTAAACCCTAAACCCTAAACCCTAAAATCCTAAACCCTAAACCCTAATGCCTGAACCCTAAACCCTAAACCCTAAACCCTAAACCCTAAACCCTAACCCCTAAACGGTTCGTTGGGCGGAGAGAAGTTTCCAGAGCTTCTGGCAGGTTACGGGGATCGCTCCACTGCGGGGTCGCGTGCGGCGGCCCAGTGGATACGGAGTTCGGTTTTGAGCACGACATATGGGTAGTTCTCTAAATTAGGGTCCCTGTTTGAGTCCCCAATATAGTACGTCACCCCTATAAAAAGGACCCTAAAAGGGACCCTAATTTAGAGAACTACCCATATGGCTCCCCGCACTTACATATTTATATGGTTTGCATGTGTTTGCAGCCAGTTTTCCAATACAGACGTGTAGTGACAGAAGCCATGACTCGAGAGTTAGGTGAATGTTGCACCTATAGATGCCGCAACGGTCACATCCACATCTTGAAAGTCATTTTCCCGTCGCCGCAGGTCCCACCCTCAAAGTAAGGCCCCGAAAGAAGGCTGACATCTGTAAAGCAGACCGTAAGCCATACCAGAACCAAGACAATGAAGGATGAAGAGCACTTGAAAGATTGGGTGGGTGAGAATGAGGATGAGCTCACGTGCTACATCATGCTCGTTCTCAAAAGCAGAGGCTTCAGCATCGCTACTGCTCTGAGTGGATTGATAACAGAGGAGCTTGAAGCCGTCCAAGACACCCTTTCGCAGAACACAAAAGCCACCAACTCCGCCAAGCTTGGCAAGTTCATCACTGCGTTGAAGCCCTACCAGACTTTGGACGATGCGGCACAAAACTTGTTGCTTTCAATCCAGAATTTGAAAGAAAGCGCTAAACAAACCATTGATCCCAACTCGTTTAGTCATAAACCCAAACCCCAAATCCCACACCGGGAACCAAGATCCGGGTTCGAGGCAAGACGAATAGCCGCATGAATGCACCGCACGAATGCACTGACCTTAAATCACATTAGGAGAATCAATTGGCCTCAGCTGAGGGTGTTGGGTTTTGGACAGCCTTTGCAGGATGTGAACCAACAAATCCAGGTTCTGAGCCCTGGGCTATCTAAGGCTTCCGGACAACAAAGCGGGGTCAAAAAGGAGATCACAAACAAGAAACCCTAAACCCTAAACCCCTGACAAGAAAGCGGTGTCAAAAAGCAGCTTGAAAGACAACCAACATCCCAAAACCACAAACTCCCAAACTCCCCAAACTCTAAACCCTAAACCCTAAACCCTCTTTAAGGACCCCTGGGGCCCCTACATCTTCGGACCCCACATTGACCTAGCACCGGATGCGAGCCCCAGATCTCCCCGAGGATCCGGCTGAAGAAGCGGTTTAGGGTTTAGGGTTTAGGGTTTAGGGTTTAGGGTTTAGGGTTTAGGGATTAGGTTTGGGGCTTGAGGGGTTTAAGGGTTCAGGAAGTTTAGGGGTTCCGGGTTTAGGGTTTAGGGTTTAGGGGTTTAGGGGTTTAGGGTTTGGTGTTTAGGGTTTAGGGGTTTAGGGCTTCAGATGTGGTCAACAGACTGATGCAACATTCCTAGAGTTTAGCGTTTAGGGTTCAGATAAGCAAAACTGGAAACGTCAACTGCTCGAAACTCGAAACGTTACTTCCAAATTGGCCAGATCATCCCTTGACACTGGCTTGAACTTTGTCCTCGCAGGTCACAGGTGTAGCTGTCGCAGAAGGAATCGTGGTGGCCTGCACAGCAGGCCGGCCACTCCCTGTTTGTTTCTAGGGTTTGGGCTTTAGGGTTTAGGGTGTGATGGTCTACCGGTCAGGAATGCTTGATCGAGGGTTCGTTTGGATTAAAGAAAGGCAACTAGAGTCATGAGTCCTGCGATTTGCAGCCCCAGAACTATGCTTGACATGCCATCACACAATGTCGAGGTCTGAGCAATTCGTAACAATGTCCGTTTGACGTAGCAATATACTGCAGCCGGTACCTTCATCATGTACTACAGCAGGCCTTGTTCTATTGATTAGTTCAGGTACTGTGATTCGTTCAGATGCTGACAGAGTCAGTCTATCTTACATCTACGTTTTGCCTAGCTTTGTGGGGGCTTTGCTACTAAAGTTCGAGGTAGGGTTAGAAGTCAGCTATCCCCCATAGCCCCTAACCCATGAACCCACACAAGGGCGGGCACTTGACACTCTACTGCTAACCTACTACCACGAAGTCTGCCGAGCCTTCAAGTCGGGGCTCAGCCGCTCACTTGGCCATTCGGCTGCAATGACCACTCTTCGATTACAGAAGCCACCAACTCAGAACCCGGCCGCCCGCCCCCCCGCCGCCCCCACCCCGCAGACAAGGGCAGAAATGACTGCAAACCCCGCGACAAAACTACTACTAGATGGGCTCTGTGCATTCTCGACTGTAGCGTTGCAACACCCGAAAACCAAACGCCTGAACCCCAAACCCTCAGCCCAGTATCCTAAACCCTAAACTCTAAACCCCCTGGAAGCCCCAAGACCGTAATGTAGGGGCCTAATTAATTACCTATACTATCTTAAAGGTTCCTTATTATATAGTATAATGGGCCCCAAAACCCTATTCTAATTAGTAAGGCCCCTATATTACAGCCGTTACAGAACCCTTCAAGGGAACCCTTGCAGGGCTAAGCCCGCGATGCGGCGAAACCCATCACATGGCCGCTGTCTGCGCCACGTGTAACGCAAACCCTTGAAACTAAAACCCTTCCAGCAGCCCTCATCCTTCTTCCCCTAGGAGTACCTATACAGGGACTACTTTAAGGCCAATGTATAGGGTTTAGGGTATATACTATGTCAGTACATGGATCCTTATACCCTCAACCTTATATAGAACCCTTAAGGAACCCTTGCAGGAACCCTCCAACCCTTAAAGCACACCTCATCCTTCTCCCGATGGCCAGAACGCATCGTCACGGCCCTGCAGCCCAAGTCCCTGCAAAGCCTTGGATCTCATCGGGACCTCAGAGGGGTTGAGGGTTTCGAGTTGAGGGTTAAAGGCTTTAAGCTACTTTAGGGTTTAGGCTAGATCAGGGATTAGGGTTTAGGGTTGAGGGTTCAAGGGTTTCAGTTTAGGGATTAGGGTTTAGGGTGGGCTCTTGGGGCCATTCGACTCAAGCGGCCTGGCTCGGTAGATTAGAGCTCCAAAAACGGACACGAGGGTTCTATACTCCAGGGGCCTCAGTAGTTAGAACGGGGTTTGGGGGAATATTTTTGCAAGCCTACTGGGACTCTAAGATACTGTTTGCAATTTCTATTCCAGCGGAGCCCGCTGTCACATGATGGTCCCTTGATTTCAGGATTCTTCAGTCTTGCTATTCTTTGGGGCTTCTACCGGGGCTTACGGGGCTGTCCCTCCTAAGGTTTAGGGTTTAGGGTTTAGGCTTGTCAGTTGCCCTAAGGCTCCACATAGCCCAAAAGCCTTCTTTAGAATGGTCTTAGGGCCCAAAAGCCTTGAAATCGGAGTCCTTATAGAGCCTTAGGGTTGGGAACCCTCCTAAGGTTCAGGGTTTAGGGTGTAGGGCTTAGGCCCTCAACCCTAAACCCCAAACTTTGGGCCTCCTTAGATTGTTTCTTGGGCCCTCAGGAGCATCATGCGGAGCCTTCCGCCTTAGTTCTTCTCCCTGGGCCGGGGGAGCCCAGAGGGTTCGTCTTTTGGCGCTAGGATTCATGGGTTTAGGATTTCAAGGGTTTAGGGTTTAGGGTTCACGGGTTCAGGGGTTTAGGGTTTAGGGGTTGAGGGTTTAGGGTCTAGGGGTTTAGTATAGGGTTTAGTTTAGGATTTAGGGTTCATCCCTAATCCCTAAACCCTAAACCGCCATCACAGTCGCAGAGGACTCTTCGACTGGCTCATCGAACACATGAACGAGCGGCTGCACATGCCCGACGGGGAGGACCTCTCCGGAGAACTTTCGGGTTTAGTGGCTACAGAGGCTGTGGGTTTAGGGTTTAGGGATCTTACGGTTTAGGGTTTCGTCTTAACGGTTTAAGGTTTAGGGTTTAAAGTTTAGGGTTTAGGGCTTAAGGTTTAGGGACAAGCCGTGAGGATTCATCACCTTGTAAGAGCCGCAGTTCTTTGCAGTCATCTCAGTGTCACTAAACCCTAAACCCTAAACCCTAAACCCGAAACCAGCACATCACAACGGCCTCTGCATCAACCTATCCACTTCGGTGGCGATAATCAGCCGCCATATAGAGGCTTGCTAAATTATGCTATAAGGAGGACCCAAAATGGTCCATGATCCTTAAACCCTAAGCCCTAAACCCTAAACCCTAAACCCAAAATGGTCCATGATTGAAGAAAACAGGGGGAAGCCCCGCATGTGCTCCAAGATCCTCGTGGAAGGTCAGTGTGCTCTTTGTCATGCTCGGCTTCTCAGTATAGAAGTTTCACTTCGTCGTGCCGTGCCCACGTGCAGACGGAGAAGAGCCCTCAAAAGCCCGGGAAGTTTTACTTATATTCACCCTAAACCCTAAACCCTTACTAAACCCTAAACCCTAAACCTTAAACCCTAAATCCTAAATCCTAAACCCTAAACCCTAAACCCTAAATTTCGTGTGCCGCAGGAGTCCAACTACTCCGCCGGACTTTTGCCATGCTCCTGACCTGTAGATCAGACCTTCATCCCCGAACCGTAACCCCGTTGCCCTAGCCACTAAACTTAGCGTAGTTTAGGGTTTAGGGTTTAGGGTTTAGGGTTCAGGGTTTAGGGTTTAGGGAGTTTAGTCACTAAACTCCCTAGACCCTAAGCCCCGAACCCTAAACCCTAAACCCTAAACCTAGGCTAAACCCGCAGCATGAAATCATGAAGCTGCAGCCATCTGTGAAACCCCCGAAGCAGAATTCGCCTTGGAAAGGAGGAATCGCCCACTCCGCAGCCAAACGGCGCAGGCAGCCTTGGGGTTGCTAGTTAGGGTTCAGGGTTGAGGGTTTAGGGTTTAGGGTTGAGGGTTTAGGGTTCAGGGTTTAGGGCGGGTTCAGGGCTTAGGTTTAGGGTTTAGTGTTCAGGGTTTAGGGTTTAGGGTTTGGGGTTTAGGGATTTAGGGGTTTAGGGATTTAGGGGACTTCGAGCCTCAGGGGACCCCAGCAAGGAAGGTTTAGGGTTTAGGGTTTAGGGTTTAGGGTTTAGGGTTTAGGGTTTAGGGTACCTTAACTGAGATTACCTGGACCCCAAAAAGCATGTAAACAATTGGCCTTTTTTAGGCTTCGGGCCATTATTGTAGCTACTTTTGGGGGTTTAGGTATACATAATTAGAAGTATAATTAGCTGATGTAAAACCCAAGTTACTAGGTGCCATGATCCTTGAAGTGTGCAGTGCAGAGGCTCTCACAGCATTGTTGAACGGATTTCGAGTGATATAGGGGTATCTCGAAATCGGTATGACGAGGTAGTACAGGGGTCTGAATAAGTTCTAAGTTAATAGTAGTCACTTTCAGTACGTACAACATACCCCAAAGTCCCATTCCAGTTACATGGACTCTTATATTCGTAGTTCTCGTCTGAACTACCAGCGTTTCAAGGATTGCGGCTACACCGTAGCGGCAGCAACTTGGAGCATTGTTCTCCTAATGCCCGAAAGGTAATAAAGCCTCAAGCCTAAACCCTAAACCCTAAACCCTAAACCCTAAACCCTCAACCCTCAATCCATGGTTTCGGCTCTGGGATGTGGCGATACCTGATGTAGGGTGTCCTAACCCCAACACTTCCTTAAGGGAGGGTGGCTCAAGGGGGGAGGGTCCTAGGGATGCTTAGGGAGCTTTGGGGAACCTAAGGGAGTACTAGGGAGAATTGGGGATTACTGGGTTATATACCCCCCTTAGAACCCCCTCCCTTAAGGATTCCATAACAACACCTGTCTGCCAGCAGAGCCTCGAGCGTAGACATCTTTTCTGGGGTTTAAGGCATATAGAAGCCTATATAATTACCACTATTATTTTGGGGGTTCCTTATTAGAACTTATAGTGTAATGGGCCCCAAAACCCTATTCTGATTATTAGGGCCCCTATTTCAGGCACTGCTGTCCACTGCCAGCGGCATGCGGTTGAGGTAACTCTTGGGAACGCTGAACCCTACATCCTTTACCCAAGCCCTGGGGCCAAAACCTGAAACCCACTCGCAACGGTTTAGGGTTTAGGGTTTAGGGCCCTGAAACCCTAAACCCAAAACCTGAAGCCCTAAACCTTATTAGGATCTTGGGTGAACTGCCGCCCGTGAGATGCCCGAATGTTTGAGATTACCAAGATGCTGAACAAGCGGCCAAAAGCCTTAAATCAGGCTACAGTAGGGGGATATTCTGGTCTTCATCGGGTACCCCTAGAGTGTCTCCAAGTAGGGGTTTATGAGGTTTGTTTGTCCTAGGCAAATTTCAGCAGACTTTGAAGGGGCACCCGAACGGCTTCGGGTTTAGGGTTTAGGGTTTAGGGTTTGGAGTTTCGGAGAGTTTCGGACCTCCTCCAAGCCTTAGAGAACACACCCAGGGTTCAGGGTTTAAGATACAACCCTACTAGCGCTGAAACTCTAAGCCCTAAACCCTAAACCCGAGACCCCCAGACCCTAAACCCTAAACTTTAAACCCTAAACCCTAAACCCCCAAAGCCTAAACCCTAAACCCTAAACTCTAACCGCTAAACTCTAAACCCTAAACCCTAAACCCTAAACTCTAAACCCCTAAACCCTAAACCCTAAACTCTAAACCTAAACCTAAACCTCTAAACCCTAAACCCTAAACCCTAAACTCTAAACCTAAACCTCTAAACCCTAAACCCTAAACCCCAACTTCGCTTGCCCGGAAGGACCAGGCGACCATCCCGATGGGCGCGATCGCCTCATAGGCCAGGCTGCAGCTCCTTCAGGGCTTTTGCTCGGGTTCTAGATTTTAGGGTTTTAGGGTTTTAGGGTTTAGGGTTTGAGGGCTTAGGGTTTAGATTCTAGGGTTTAGGGTGTAGGGTTTAGGGTTTAGGGTTTAGATTTTAGGGTTTAGCATGTAGGGTTTAGGGTGTGTATACAGTGTGGTGCGCTTCTTTGGAAATGGGGGCGCACCCACTTATCGCGCGCTTGCGTCAGCATGTAGTCCCGCCCCAACCACCCTAACTCTTTTCAATTAGGGTTTAGTGTTCATCCCCCAAAGCAACCCTCAAGGGGGGCTTTTCTTGGCGTTTCATTGAGCAAACCCTAAAAACCCTAAAGCCCTAAACCCTAAACCCTAAACCGCACACCCTAAAACCCTAAACCACGACTGAAAGAGATTGATGTTGGGTTGTGGGTCCTCGCGGCCGGCCGCTCGTCGAGAAGCAAAGGGCTTCCAACAAACAACTTGTTTATCGAGAGGGCTCGAAGTGTAATCGGCAGCAGGAGCCGGGTTGGTACAGCAATTTTCGGCAATTTTTCTTGGCTGGCCCAAAAACATTTTGGGATTTTTTTTGTCATTTGTTTGGAAATTGGGCAAGTCCGCCCGGGTCTGCCAGCCTCGGTGCCCCAGACCTCCCTGGAGGGCACCCCCGAGGTCAGACCAGATCGCCGCCAACCGGAGAGGGACTTGGCGTTTAGGGTTTAGGGTTTAGGGCTAAGGGTTTAGCATGATGGCACAGAGGTCATTAGCGGGCCTCGTCACTACAGTCCTTGTATACTGGGAGGGTAAAGCCTCCCTCACCGTTCTGACGGGACGCTCGGCCGGGGGCGTCGGTCGGAGCCTCGAGCGCCCATGTAACTGGTCAGCGGCGCTGTAGGCAGTTTAGGATTTAGGGTTTGGGGTTGAGGGTTTTTGGGTTTAGGGTTTTGGGTTTAGGGTTTGGGGTTTAAGGTTTAGGGATTAGGCTGGAGCCTGAGACTCGTGGAACGTGGACCAAAGACCGCCAGACATAATGTAGGCAATGTAGGGGCCTAAACAATTACTTGTACCAACATGCGTCGTTGGGGTTCCACACACATTAAAGGTATACTATAATATACACCAAAATTTTATTTCAACTTTTAAGTCCTGATATTGCGGAATGCTTTGGTTCATGATGTCGCAGGGACTGCCATCGCGGCTTCGGTTACACAGCAGGAGAGAGACCTCTGCTGAGTTACATAATACAGGATCACTCCTTGGCCTTTCCCCAAACCAGACCTTTTGACCTCAGTATTCCGTGATCGTCTTCTCGCATGTTGCTATAAACATCCTAGATGTACAAAAGCCTAAACCCTAAACGCATAATAAACCTCAAACCTCCCAAGCAAGCAGTCTTCAATTAGACGCCGTCAGCCCTAAACCCTAAACCCTACCTCCTAAACCTTGAGGCATCCTCGACATCAGCGGCTTCGAGAGCTTTGCAACAAACTCGCTGGAGCAGTTGCTGATCAATCTTAGCACTTGGGAAGCAGAAATGAATGTTATAGGGCTTCTTGAGGGGGTCCTTTCAAAGGGAATCTAAAGGGGTGAGTATCAGAAGGGTTCTATAATAATTAGGAACGTGGGCTGATGATTGCTGCCTTCTTCCCCGAAGTCATCGCATTCAGCGTTTCACGATGCAGTGCTGCATGTTCATTACTGGTTGAATTTCAGCCGTTGTTGTTTGCTGATCTTGATCTTCTTGTTGCGATCACGGCCGCTGCGGCTGCTGCTGCTGCTGCTGCTGCTGCTGCTGCTTCGTGGCGGTGTTTGTCGCCGTCGTGGTCACACGTTTATCCGGCGCCTGGCACGGCTTGCAGGAATTACCAAAACAATTACTAAACCCCAAACCTTAAATGCTAAGCCTTAAGACCCAAACCCTAAGCCCTCAACGTGCTTGGCAATCTCGCTGCTTGATGGTTGTGCATTACGGACTTTCTTAGCGGGGATGCCCATGCTAGAACATAAGGCTGGTATCAGCGGGCTGTAGCTGTTGGTTCCAAGACGTGCGGACGGCCCACGCATGGGCCGGGCGTCATGATGCAAGCATCTAATCCCGGCGGCTTGTTTTGAAGTCTCTGGGTTCGCTTGCTTGCGACAGCAAACGACTGTGAGGTTTCGACCAGGTGCTTGTGGACAGCAAGTCCCTAATCCACGCAGTTCCATGCTCATGCTAGTACATGCTTCTGGTATCAGGCGACAAGACGCAAGCATCTAATCCCGGCGGCTTGTTTTGAAGTCTCTGGGTTCGCTTGCTTGCGACAGCAAATGACTGTGAGGATTCGACCAGGTGCTTGTGGACAGCAAGTCCCTAATCCACGCAGTTCCATGCTCATGCTAGTACATGCTTCTGGTATCAGCGGGTTTGGTTGCAAGAAGTGCGGACGGCCCGCAACATGGGCCTGGCGACAAGATGCAAGCATCTAATCCCGGCGACTTGTGTTGAAGTCTCTGGGTTCGCTTGCTTGCGACAGCAAACGACTGTGAGGATTCGACCAGGTGCTTGTGGACAGCAAGTCCCTAATCCACGCAGTTCCATGCTCATGCTAGTGCATGCTGCTGGTATCAGCGGGTTTGGTTGCAAGAAGTGCGGACGGCCCACAACATGGGCCTGGCGACAAGACGCAAGCATCTAATCCCGGCGGCTTGTTTTGAAGTCTCTGGGTTCGCTTGCTTGCGACAGCAAATGACTGTGAGGATTCGACCAGGTGCTTGTGGACAGCAAGTCCCTAATCCACGCAGTTCCATGCTCATGCTAGTGCATGCTGGTATCAGCGGGTTTGGTTGCAAGAAGTGCGGACGGCCCACAACATGGGCCCGGCGACAAGACGCAAGCATCTAATCCCGGCGGCTTGTTTTGAAGTCTCTGGGTTCGCTTGCTTGCGACAGCAAATGACTGTGAGGATTCGACCAGGTGCTTGTGGACAGCAAGTCCCTGATCCATGCAGTTCCAAGCTCACGCTTCCAATGTTGCCAGTAGGTTTTTTGAGAAGCCTTTAGAAGCAGTATTTCATATTTTCCAATTCTCTTGCAGATTGACCCGTGCTCGTCGTAAGAAGAGGATGCGACCAAGAGCGACTGCGCCATTCTACGTCTGTGCAACTGCCCGGAGCCGCAGAACGAACGATTCATTAAATACATAGAAGCATCCTGCAACTATAAGTGCAGAGTTTGAAAACGTAAGGACATAAATCAATAGGTGAGTACGTGTGAACAACAGCAGACACGACAACAAAACAGACAAACACATAGGTAGATAGATAGATAAATAGATGGATGGATGGACGGATGGATAGAACAGGCTAGACAAGGATAGAATAGAACAGATAGGTAGCTGGATAGGTAGATAGATAGATAGATAGAACGTTAGACAGACAGACAGACAGCCAGACAGACTGACAGACAAATAGATACACGGGCAGATAGGCATACAGACATAGGCAGATGGATCGGTAGATACTCCCTAAACCCTAAACCCTAAATCCTAAACCCCTAAACCCTAAACCCTAAACCCTAAACCCCTACCCCCTAAAAAGTGCGATGTTTCAAGGCAAGGTGCCGAGGCGGAGGAGCTGGAATGTGTTCTCGAATCGCTCAGGTAACGAGCAGCTTCAACTACAGTTCAACGAGGCGAGGCTGGCAATGTCTTGCTGATATATTATATATATATACTTAATATTTAATATATAGATATATAGATATAATGTATATATATATATATATCCGTAAGCATATACATATACATATACAGATATGTCTGCGTGGGCTTACGCACACTTACACTGCCGCCAGCGCCGTTGATGTTGACGCTGACTGTCTGTATGTATGTACTTAGGCTGTATGTGCGTATGTATGTATGTATGTATGTATGTATGTATGTAAGTATGTATGTAAGTATGTATGTATGTAAGTATGTATCTATGTATGGGTCTGTAGGAATGTATGAATGAATGCTGGTAGGTAGGTAGGGAGGTAGGTAGGAAGGCAGCTAGGCAGGCAGGTATGTAGGTATGTAGGTAAGTGCAGCATGCATTCACCATCTGGTTGATTGGGCAGTTGAGGACTGCACGGAGTGAGTGAGTGAGTGAGATAGTTTGGTTCTGAAGAGTGCAAGAGTGCTTGTTTTCCACCAAAGTTCAGAGGCTCAATTTCGTCTGGTGCTTTCTTGCGAAGGCGGTCTTCAAGTCAGAGATTGAAGACTGCGCAGCGGAGGGTGTGGACTTGGGAGCAACGATCTCGTGCTTCGGCTCGGCTGCGGAATTCTAAAACCCAGGGTGTAAGGTTTAGTACAGGAAGCCCAAGCCAAAATGCAAAGAGTGCGGAACGCGTCAATGCCCTAGCTTGCCCTCTGATTGCTACGCGTCGACACGTTGTCATTCAGAAATTCGATTACGGTAGCAAATATGAAAAAAGGACAACTAGTCCATCCGTAAATAGAGTTATCACAAATCGAAAAAAGATTTTTCGGTGTCGTATCCCCGTAAAACAGCTGCATTCACAGTAAGTGCACAGCCAAACACGTCAGTCTCCGCACGAGTACCAGCAATACTCGTCTGCAATGCCAGCCCAGGTGGGACTTGTCCACAGCCTTCACGGGAGTAGTAATGGTAGACGTAGTCATAGGGTTCGTCGTCGTAGTAGTCGTCGACATGGTAGTAGGAACAGCGGAAGTAGTAGGCTTTGTGGTAGTAGTAGTAGTAGTAGTAGTAGTAGTAGTTGTTGTTGTTGTTGTAGTCGCGGCAGCAGCAGCAAAAGCAGTAGCAGTAGCAGTAGCAGTCGCAGTAGCAGTAGCAGTAGTTGTAGCAATAGTAGTACCAGTAGCAGCTATAGTTGTATTAGTCCTCGTAGCGGTAGCAGCAGCAGCAGCAGAGATTGTTTGACAGTCATTGTGATGCACGGTTTACCCTTGCTTGCCACTGTGGCAACCAGAAAGACCACCGAAACAAAATGGCACCAGCAACATCAAGCCGCCACGCTATCAACAAGAGTGTCATTTTGTCTTGTTCGTATCATTATCGTACCGGCGTTTAGGGTGATGATGATCGTTATGCTTAGGAACACTGGGCAGCCACAGCAGCAGGGGTCGGTTGTGATTCGCAGTCAGTCAAACAGTCCCACAGCTTTCACAGTGTTCGCTGCGTTCCTTCGGTCACGACAGAATTGATGCAACATCCCAAAGCCCCGCAGCTCGCAAACCCTAAACCCTAAACCCTAAACCTTAAACCCTAAACCCGCAAGGTATGTCGACAATTCTGACTGCGTCTTGCTCTTGGAGGGGCGCAGTGGGATCCTGGACATGCTGGACGAAGAGCTTCAGATGTACCCTTATGGTCCTACAATATAGGGGCCTGAATAATTAGAATAGGGTTTTGGGGCTCATTAGACTATACCTATAATACGGAACCCCCANNAAAATAGTGCAGGTAATTATTTAGGCCCGTACACTAGTCCCATTTACACAAGTCTGAAAGGATCCCTTCGGAGTGCCCTAAACCCTAAACCCTAAACCGTAGGGAACCCAAGAAGGAAGCCCTAGCTCCCAGTCGTCGCGTTGCTCAACACCCGCCCAAAAAGCCACGGTTTAGGGTTTGAGGTTTAGAGGTTTAGGGTTTAGGGTTTAGGGTTTGAGATGCACCCTTATAGTCCTATAGCCCTCTTTTTCTTACGGAACCCTGGAAGGGAACCCAAAGGAGTACCCTTTAGAGCTTACAGCAGCAAGCCCGAACCACAGCAAACCCTCAACCCTAAACTTTGAAGCTCCAACAGCCAGAAAACCCTAAACCCTGGACCCTAAACCCTAAACCCTAAACCCTAAACCCTAAACCAGAAGCCCAAGCCCTCTCGTCTCTTCAACCCCCTTTGCTCGGCTGCACCTCTAGGGCCTCTAGGGTTTAGAGGGTTTTTCTAGACTCTCGAGTTGGCTGTCTTAGTTTTATCATTGGTTCTTCTGCGGTTTAGGGTTTAGGGTTTAGGGTTTGGGGTTTGAGCCAACACGCCGGTGGAATTTTTGATTTAAAGTGGCCTTTTACGAAAAGCTTTGTCCAGGCAGCATGTTCCTAAATGGCATCTCAGGAGATCGCGATGCCCCAGTCATCAGACGTCACTTTCGCAAACAAGGCACCGTGGGTTGGTGGGAGCTCCTCCACCTGCTCCTCCTTGTCGGGTTTAGGGTTTAGGGTTTTGAGGGTTTAGGGTTTAGGGTTTAGGGTTTAGGGTTTAGGGTTTAGGGGTTTAGGCTTCCTCATCGTCCCCGTTCCCACTCACTGAAACACCCAAATGCAAAACAGCGCATCAACTCCAAATACTTGAAACACCGATCCTTTAACCTAAAGCCCTGTAGCCCTGAACTCAAAACCCTAAACCCCAAACCCTAAACCCTAAACCCAAAACCCTAAACCCTAAACCCTAAACCCTAACCAAAGCCCTGTAGCCCCGAGCCTGCAGGTCCTTAAGCTGCACGGTGGCCATTCGCGACTTGTGGTACCCAAGTTTTCGGGCTCCGAGTCTCGCCCAGCACCAGCGCGACTTTTGTTTCGACATGTAGGGGGTTTGGGGTTTAGGGTTTTAGGGTTTTAGGGTTTCAGGGTTTAGGGTTGAGGGTTTAGGGTTTAGGGGCCTAAACCCAAAACCCTATTCTAATTATTGAGGTCCCTAGGGGACTTGTTCTCCTGTTGTATTCGAGCTCATTCTTGTGGGTTTGGGGTTGACAGTTTAGGCTCGAGGGTTTGGGGCCTGGGATTTGGGGACATAGCACAAGTTTAGGGTTTAGGGTTTAGGGTTTAGGGATATTTAGAATTAAGAAGACAAGTGCCACAAGCAGGCGGAGTAATCATGCAGCTAGGAGCAGCCCAGCAGCAATGGTGCTTCTCGGCCTGATGCAATAGATTCTAGTACATCGTCACCCTAAATCCGATACCGGTCCCCAGTCCCAAAATGCTGAACTTTAAACCCTAAACCCGGAACAAAACGAACACAAGATCCTAAACCCCAACAGCACGCTCATCCCTAAGGCAGCCTTTGGAATCCGCCACTACGCAGCAACGGTGCTGCTCGGCTCCTGCTATTCTGTGTCTAACTGGAGTGCTCAATACCCCTTCCCCTTAATGAAGGAATGTACTTGAAGCTGTGGGACGCTTAACTGTATGATGGTTTAAGGTATAGTTCGTGAATTGAGGGCTATTGGGCTCTCTGGGCAGATCCCTGACAGTAGACCCTTTCTGTATAACACTGTAACTCCAAAGCTTTTTCTGCAGGTCCTGTTCGCACGCACAGAATTCCCCTTGTCTCCGAAATGCCCTAAACCCTAAACCCTAAACCCTAAACCCTAAACCCCTTGTGATTTGCAAGCTGCAGCCATGCATCTTCGGTTCAGATATGAAGTCTCCAGCCCAATCATCAGATGAGCCCAGTTCTCATCTCCTACATCTTAGTTATGCAGCAAGCCTCTATAAGCCCTCAGCCCTGATCTCTAAACCTCTAAGCCCTGAACCCTAAACTCTACCCCCAAAAAACCTCTAAACCCTAAGCCCTAAGCCCGAATTCTCAACAAATTCAGCTCTTTAACTCTCTGAAGCTGTAAGCCCTCAGCCCCTAAGCCCTGAGTCTGCACTCTAGGGAGACCCTTTAAAGGGGCCCTTCTTAACCCTACTTATGGCTCTCTTAAAGGGACCTTATTCAGAGGGTCTATATCATGTATCCGCAAGGGTCCCCCTAATCCTAACTCCTAAACAACGAGTGTGCATCGAGGTCTTACAGCTGCGAGGGTTTCCTTGAGAAGCTGCTTGGCTTCAGGGTTTAGGGTTTCGGGTTTACGGTTTAGAGTTTAGGGTTTAGGGTTTAGGGTTTAGGGCTGGGGTTTGGGGTTTAGGGTTTGGGGTTTAGAGTTGAGGCTTCGGGGTTTTGTGGGTGAGTGGAAGGTTGACAGGCTCGGATTTGGGGTCCGGCACGTAGGGGCTTTGGGTTTTGGGGTTTAAGGTTCAGGGTTTTGGGTTTTGGGGTTCAGAATTTAGGGTTCAGGGTTTTGGGTTTAGGGGTTTAGGATTTAGGGTTCAGGGTTTAAGGTTCTGGGGTTTCAGGGAGCATGGCTCGTGGTATCGAGGGCGGCAGGGCCCTTGCTTTGGGTTTATCGCCGGCTCGAGTCCTAGAGACCTATTTCGATACATGTTGGAGTTTCATAAAATTGGTCTTTCCGGTTCTGGGTTTAGGATTTAGGGTTTAGGCTTCAGTTTGAGGGTTTAGGGTTTAGGAAGCCATACAATCAGGATATCGCCTTTTTGCGGAATTTCTTTGTGCTGGGCTCCAAGCTTTTGAGACTCCCGGACATTGGAAAGCGACCTCGTGGAAAGTGCATTGATGCTATGAGGGGGCTGTTTTCGTGCTCTCTTGGGGCCAAGGTCTTTCGAGATTTGGAGTCGGGCTTTCAGGTGTTCTGAAGCTGTTTGGAGCCAAACCCTGAACCGTAAACCCTAAACCCTAAACCCTAAACCTCAAACCCTAAACCTCAAACCTTAAACCCTAAACCCTGCAGCAGTGTTTTGAGCTTTCTAGGGGATCGGCGCTTTGGAGGTTTAGCGATTCTTGACACAGAGTGTCGCCACCGAAAGTTCGAAGCAAAGAGCTGTTTTAGGGTCTAGAGTTTTGGTAAATCCTATCATTCATTATAGATCCTTGTGATGGTAAGTTAATCTAAGTCCTTTAACAAGAACCCAGTTTTGGGTCGAGGGCCTAGGGGTTTAGGGTTCTCATCAAACCCCAAGCTCTCGACGAACCGCAAGGCCCCCATATAGACGTAGGCACAGTTAGAAACAATGGCCTCTTGTATTCCTTATAAGTATACTAGATGTACCGCAAAACCCTCTTGTCGCTGTTGAGGTCCCTTTCTTAGAATGTCCTGGCCGAATGACGGTTCAAACTGGCGCCGAGGAACTCCAACTGCCAACAACAACTGTCATGTCAGACCGAACCAGAACAATGAAGCAGCTTCCTTGGCAGATGAAAAAGAGCCTTACATGGCGGGGGATGGGGGGGTGGGGTGTGTGCGAGGATTTTCGGTTTCAGGGTTTAAAGCGCAGCTTGCCAGCATCCGAGGAACGCAGAGCGGCCTCCTTCCGACGGCATCATAGGCCCGGGTGAAGGGACGGCGGTCTACTCGGGTCTTGCGGTGCACAGGGCTTAGGCCTTTAGGAATCTGGGCTTCAAGTTCGAAGATCCAGGATCTAACCTTAAACCCTGGAGCCCTACGCCCCAAACCCTAAACCCTAAACCTTAAACCTTAAACCCTAAACCCTGAGGCCTTAAAGTGGACTCTCTCTTGACAAGAGGCCGAGACTTCCTAGCAATTCCCGATGCTGCCCCCGAGAATTCTGAGCTCTGAATCTGAGACAAAAGGCATCAGCTTCGAAGACAAGGGTTTAGGGTTTAGGGTTTAGGGTTTAGGGTTTAGGGTTTAGGGTTTAGGGTTTAGGGTTTAGGGCATCAGTCGGCATGCTTTCCGAGAGCTCTTCTAGCAACACTCCAAGAGCACAGTATCAATATCGGGGCCGTAATATTTACCTGTACTAATTTGGAGGTTCCTGATTATAGTTATAGTATGATATACCCCCAAACCCTATTCTAACTACTAGGTTCGCGGTTGATTCCTGCACGTGGTACAAAAGGCATGTTCTCAAG
>CAJNDV010023036.1:48546-62202 GCA_905221635.1 Symbiodinium sp. CCMP2456
CTAAACCCTAAACCCTAAAGCCATTAAGAGAACCTGCTAAATTTCGTCTCAGAGTCGGCTCATGCTGAGGGCTTCAGCCAGGCCAACAAATGCAGACTTTTTGGGGCTTTGCAAAGGGCTCTTTGAGGGGCTTGGGGTTTAGGGTTGTAGGGTTCAGGGTTTAGGGTTTAGGGTTGTATGGTTTGGGGTTTAGGGTTCTATGGTTTGGGGTTTAGGGTTTAGGGTTGTATGGTTTGGGGTTTGGGGTTTGGGGTTTAGGGTTTGGGGTTTGGGGTTTAGGATTTAGGGTTAGAGGTTGGGGTTGACGGCTATATGAGGGCTACAAACGGCAAAAACAGCTTGTACAAGGATTGTGTACGAGCTGCATGAGTTCGAATTACATCACAGAGATACCGAAGACGCCCCAAAGCCCCGGAGAATGAACCAAGCCCCTTCTCGCCTTGGTTTTGCCTGTGCCTTTCCACGAGCGTTGAAAATTGTAGGAACGGCTTGCATTCAGGACAGAAACCCCAAACCCTTAAACTTCGAAAGCCCAGAAAGGCCAGAACCCCAGAGCCCTAAAAACGAATAACAGGGTTCAGGGTTTAGGGTGCAGGGCTTCGACATCGTGCTTGGGCATCCGAAGTTTGCCAAGAGTCTGCCTGCTCCTGTCTTGAAAAGTCTTGCTTGCGGATTCCCCGAAACCCCGCCCACAGGGTAGTGTAGAGGTCAGCACAAGCAGCAAAAGATTTGTAGTTCTCTCCTAGAGTCGGCATATGAGTACAGTTTAAAAATTTACGACAATGTAGCCCCCACGCACACGCACACAGACAGAGCCTAATATGGGGGCCTTAAACTTACCATTACCTATACTATTCTGGGGGTTCCTCAGTATCGCTATAGTCCAAAATACCGCAAAAGCCTATTCTAATTATCACGGCCCCTACAATTAGTCGAACCATTCAGCCCTCTATATTTCAGTGTTCGGGCTGAGGGGACCCAACATTCCCTTGCTTGGAAATCCTAAACCCTAAACCCCAAACCCTAAACCCTAAACCCTAAACCCCAAACCAAAAACCCCAAACCCTAAAAGGCCCTAAACCCTAAACCCTTACTCAACCGTGCAGCCTCAATGAGAGATTCTCTCAGGGTTGGGCCAGGTTGGGGTTTGTTCAGGGGCCTTCAAGATAAAAATAGGGCTTTGGGGGTTCATTCAAAGGGTTCCTTAAAGGGTTCTATAAAGGCTACTATAGGTCTAGGGTTTGGGGACCTTCATGATAAGAGGGCCCATTATACTATAAGTATAATAAGCAAAACCCCAAAAAAGTATTGGGAATATTATAGGCGCCGACATGATTCTTACTACACGGCTTTTGCAGCCGTTGTACAGAAAGCGTGTTGCAGGGATCCGGGGCTGAATCTAATTTTGAAGTTTTCAACACATACCTTCAGGGTTCAGGGTGTCCGGTCTTGGGGTCGGAACCCTTAAAGCTGTAGACCTCCAGCCCTAAAGTAGGCCTTTAGGGTTTAGGGTTTTAGGGGTTTAGGGTTTAACCCGATATCGCAGAGGCTTGATTAGACTCTTCGAAGAGCTTGTTGCTTTCCAGGGACATGCAGCTACAGTTTACGAACATGCCTGCATTTAACTAACCTCGAATCCAGCATTCTCGGCCCAAATCCTGCCTTACTGTATATGCTCTGCAAGTGTGCTGCGGGGATATGAAGCTGTCGGATGTCGATGTGTATTGCTAGCCTTTTGAAAAGCTCTACACCTGCTTGAGCTCTTAACCGTCGACGTCTTGACCATCGAAGCTTAAACCTGCAACCTAATGCCCCCAGGTAACTACACTGCACGAACGCAGCTTTTCTTATTGGCTTGATCTTCCTCTGTCTCTTTGGCAATATATAGATATATGTACACACACGCACACACTCCAAGGAAGCTCTAGCTTAACCGGGCTTCATGGGTTTGGCATGCTTCGGGTATTTTGCATATATATATATACATATATATATATATATATACATCTATCTCTATATATATATATATATATATTAAAGAGGGTGTTGGTTTAGAGTTTTTTTTCTCCTGGATTCCTGGACGCAAGGGGATATAGGGCTTCGTGCCAGGCTGCCTTTCGATCTTGATAGTTTTTACATGTCCTAGAGAGGGTTTAGGGTTTAGGGTTTAGGGTCCTAGAGTGGGCTTGGGGTGTTTGGCACTGGCGTTGTGTCCGCGCCCGTCCCTGCAATGGGCCAGCTGTTTGGAAAAAAGCCCCCCCAGGCGCAGCGCAGCAGGGTTTAGGGCTAGTTTAGGGCTTGGGGTTTGCAGGGTTTAGGGTTTAGGGTTCAGGGTTTAGGGTTTAGGGAGCGCCAAACATATCCCGAAGCCCTAAAGATCAAGTCCGAAATGACCTGTAGTGTTCCGAAGCCGTGAACCTTATCGATATGGCTTACATACAGAAGCTTCCCAACAAAGGGTCATCATCTCACTGGGTGCGCGGCTTTCATGCATTAGGCTCCCAATGTATTGGGATGTTGTGAGACGTGTTCCTGCTTCAGGGTTTGTGCCGTTAGAGTTTAGGGCCCTTAAGGCTTATAGGGGGTTCAGGAGTTTAGGGTTTGAGGGCGGCCAGGGTTTAGGGCCTTGGATTGTTCAGGCTTGCTGGGCTCAGGGTTTAGACTGGTTTGGAGTTCAGGGTTTGGTGCTGCTGATCAGATGATTATGTTGTTCCATCTTTATATTTTTTGTTTTGAGATGCTCGATCCTTAAGAACCAAACCAAAACACCAGCAATAGTTACCATGCAGAAGCTTTGCAGCCGGGTGGTGGTGCAGCGGGTTTAGGGTTTAGGGTGCAGCGGGTTTATGGAATTTGGCTGGTTTGACTGGAAGTTTATGACCTGTTTGGAGTACTTGGCCCAGTTCATGTCGCACCGTTTCGGGATGACCCACGATACGATAGGGTCCTTCATAGTTAGAATAGGGTTTTGGGGTATACTCTATTATGATTATGACAAGGAGCCCCCAAAATAGTATTGGCAAATAGTAAAGCCCCTATATTATATTGCACGGTTTCCAGTCAGGTAAGAGGATTCTTCTCACAAGTTAACGCCTGTGCCTGCGCCTCTGCGTCGATTGTTGAGTACCATGTTGTTCGTATCTTGGATTGTAAATCTTTAAGGTGAATGAAGTCTGGTGCTTTTCGATTGCGACCGTGAAGGATGTGGTCCAACCTCGGACTGGGCACTTTCACGCGGCTCCGGTTTTTGTCCAGCTTGCCGCACGTTGTCACATCGAAAGCAGTCGCATCGTGCCCCGGAAATGCGCAGGAGTTGGCTTTGTAACATCACACTCATGTCTAGCATTCCGTCTGAGTCGTTCGGCGCCGCATGTTCCAAATCTCAGGGTGCAGCTTGTCTTCTTGGATGTCCCGCTCGCAGGACCCACCATAGTCTTCAAAGGGCTCCAAGGATGGGATGAAGGTAGGTCGGGTAATCCCAAAATGAACGTCCTTATATCAGGGATCCTTAGTCCTACCTCCATCCCACCTTTTGAGGCCTCCAAAATACTAGGTTGCCGAATGCTACGGCCGAAGTCTTGTTGCCTGCGCCTTCGTGCCTGCCTCCTGAAACAGTCGCCGTAACATCTGTCTTTCAACATAATCACTTTCGAGCCATAGTCGTGCCTTTTCTTTTCAGTTTATAAAGACCTGCACACCCCAAGCTTGGACATCAGGCAGTCCTTAAGATGTGGACCGGATCCACAGCTTTCGTGACCAAGGCTGTCCAGATACTAGACACCGGGGCTTAGGGTTCCAGGTTCTTGGACGTCATTGTCCACGGCGCAGATCTTAGCATTATAATTTTTTGCATGCGGAAAACATGTTTGTTTGTCCATGCTGTTCTGCTGTTTTCACACGACAGGATGTGGTAAAGTTAGCTGATTAGACGAATTCGCTGCTATCAGTAATCAGAGTTCCAGTTCATCATTGAATCATTGTCCCCACATTCGAGTCGAGCTTTCCTCATGTGAGTGAATTTGAATTCAGATGTTTTGGATAAGGTCCAAGGTTGATGACCGATGGTTGTATTTTCACTGGGCCTGGAGATTGGGCTGCGCGTGCGTATTTAGGGTTGGTGACCTAATGCCGGTGTAAAGTTGGAGTGTTGTGCCGCCCATAAACGCGTAAGCTCATGTCCGGAGTCCGTTGCAATGTGAGTATCGCAGGTTTTGGGTTCGGGGGTTTTAAGGATGCACCTAGTTTCAAGTTTAGGCAGTGGGGCATTATCCCCAAGCCCGAATCGGAAGCGTGCATCCTTCGAACAGCAGCTTCTAATCCGCGAAGGGTGGCCCCCCTCCCGGTGTTGATGACGCTGACATGGCTTTGCCGGGTATCCCAGTCTTGCGTCCTGGGTTCGTTTCTGGAGTTGGGATTCGGCGTGGCGTTGGCATGCAGAAACAGTGATGTCCCATGGAAATATGCACATACAGCCTCAGCCTATATCTTCTACTTGCAACCATCTATGTGACTCAAAAAGAGTCGAGAGTTCCAGGTTGAAAAACTACCCCGATTCAACCACAGCCCATAGGCTTTCAAGCGCAAACCCTCGGCCCACACTGCTCGGCCTTCCAACTAATTTGCCCTTTTGTTGTTTTGCACGGTGTGGGCTTCATGAAGCATCTCGCTGCTCTGATGGAAGAATGCCGATCAGCTCTCACGGGGTCCACGGGGTGAGGGTATAGGGCGTTGAACATTTCGTTTTTATGGGTCTGCGTTTACTCGGCGGGGTCCGTCATAGTAGATGAAGCTGCACCAACACGGGCATTCTGCAAAGCCTACGAAATCCGTACACGCCACGGGAACCGTGGATCCCCGACATCGCCGATATAGAGGGTTTAACTTTTAACTCTGCAAGTAGCTTAGAGTAAGTAGCAGTGCTAAAAACTGTCCAACCCAAGTTCCTGGAACAAGCAGAGATTCAGCAAGACAAAGGTTGGACTTGAAGTCCCAGAGGGATCAGCTCTTGGCGCAGCGTCGGCGAGTTGAGGCATTGGTCAGGGTGGGGTCAAAGTGTTTGCGGTCGTAATTTTGTGTGTCAGATTTGCGGGTTTAGCAACAACAACCAGCCACAGCCACGACAACAACGACGACAACAGCAACAACAAACAGCACCAACAGCAACAACAACAACAACATCCCAGCAACCGGGGAAGCGGCAGCAACCTCAACACAATCGCAAGTATTGCTATTGTTTCTATTTGTTTGTGTTTCTGTCAAAAATCTTGGTGATTGTGAGAATGAGGTATTGCTACTAGTGTTGCAGTGTTGCACCGGCTCCATTATGCCGAACCTTGCCCGGCGCCCGGCCCCCTCAACATGTTCCGACACCCTTAGTGTGCTCCCCGGCCCGGCTCCGCACCACCTCTAGCTGACTTGCTGGTGCGTCCAAGGGCTGTTCAGGGATATAGTCTATTCAAAGGCATCTGGGGGCGGGGATGTCGGCGCACAGTAGACGGAGACAGGCTGTCAATTCTGAAGAGGGTGTGGGTACGGCGGTAGTGCAGTAGTAAGTACACGAGCCCTACAGAAGTGGAAGAGTAGCTACTACGATAGTAGTAGTAGCAGTAGCAGTAGCAGTAGCAGTAGCAGTAGCAGTAGCAGTAGGAGTAGTAGTAGTAGTAGTAGCAGCAGTAGTAGTAGTAGTAGTAGTAGTAGTTGTTGTAGTACGGTAGTAGTAGTAGTAGTAGTAGTAGTAGTAGGAGGAGGAGGAGGAGGAGGAGTCGAACAGCATCTGGAGCAAGAACTGCTTAATCCTTAGCCCTTTAGGCCCAAGCGACTCCTAGATTGTTCCTTCTCCTCTACGAGTATGCCCTAAACCCTAAACCCGAAACCCTAAACCCTAAACCCTAAATCCAACATCCTTCAAACCCTACCGTCCGACTCCTTAAAGCCTGTACTTTATTAACACCTGGATCCCACCCTACTTGGAGGTTCACAGGACTGTATAATATAAGTACCTTAGTTGGGGTTATGAGAAGCTCTAAGTATGGTTACCTTATTTATAACCCTGGTTACTAAGCCCCATGAACCTGAAACCCAAAAGCCTAGTTACTAAGTCCCGTGATAAGCAGATCCCACTCTTGAGCCACGGCCGCACTCCTACACTGATGCTTGAACCGACCTAAACCCTGACTACCCTCAACCCTGAACCCTCAGGGTTTAGGGTTTAGGGTGCCCTGGACCCTGAAACCCCCACAAAGCCCTAGACTCTGTAGACCAAGCCCTAAATACCCCAAGCCCGGAAGCCGCGCCTTAAAGTACTTGAAGTGTACGATTTCATCCTCACGGGGCTTGCTTGCAAGGTTCTATAAGAGCTACTACAGACTTTTGCGAGGGTTAATACATGGTCTGCTATGGCTGTGTGGGGGGTGTGCCGAAGCAGAAAGGGTCAGGATTTAGGGGTTTAGGGTTTGGGGATTAGGGTTTAGGGTTCGTTTCCTCCTGGTCCTTGTCTTAAACTCCTGCTCAAGGTCTACTAAACCGCCGGCGACACTAATAGAAGTCGGGCGTTTGGGAGAAACGTCTTGCCTTACTACTGCCCGCAGGAGAAATAGATACCATACGATAGCTAAATGTATATCTCCAGAGGGTCCATATATACTACCATTGTAGTAGAAATAAGCCCCAAAAGACCATCCTTATAATGGTTTTGGGGCACCTAATTCCATAATGGTTGTATATGCATATATATATATATATATATATGGACCCTCTTGGCTCACGTACGCGCTCTACAACTAAAACTCAATCCGAAACCCGGCCCTCTCAACTCCAAAAAGACACCCCTGTAAGTCTACATTGAGATCACCTGGTTGGCCTGACACGTCCCTTGTGGAACTTGCGGCATCGCTAGATGGGTATAGCTCTCTATATCAGGGTCCCTTTCAGGGTCGATTTTAGAAGGCTGCCGTACTATATTGCGGACCTAGAAAGGGACCCTACTTTAGAGAACTACCCATATTCGACCCTTATAGAAACCCTATAGAAACCCTTGGACCCTAATTTAGAGAACTACCCAGATAACAAGAGCATGAAGCACAACTCTAAACCCTAAACCCTAAACCCTAAACCCCAAACCCTAAACCCTAAACCCTAAACCCTAAACCCGACGCTCCTAAACTGTGAGACCTTCGACCCTAAACCCGGAACCCCCAACACATCATGTAGGAGCCTTAATAATTAGAACAGGGTTTTGGGGGTTCCTTAGAAAAAAATAGAAACTGTACCCCAAGCCCTATTCTAATTATTAAATTAAGGCCCTTATATTAATCCGTAAACTCCTCAATCTAAGCCCTGAACTTTCGAGCTTGAAACGGACTCGAACTCTAAGGGCTAAGTCTTCGACTATATAGCGGGCTTAATAATTTTAGCAGGGTTTAAGCTTTGAGGTTTGGGGTTGAGGTCCCGATAAGGGATCTCTGTAATTGTAGGGTTACTATGAGGGTCCTATACAGGTTGCCTTATATGTAGGATGGAACAACGGAAATAAAGCTTTGGGGTACGCTCGTAAGGTAATGGATTACGCGGAACTGTATTACGCAACATATTATGGAGACTGGGGAAGTTCGTCCGAGCCATTGTGTCAACATTTAAACTTCTACAGGTGCAAAGGCATTCCCATGTGCAACTTTGGTGTTTACGGTTTAGGCGAGTATCAAAATGCAGAATTTTGGCTTAGACGACAAGCTTGGTGTCGATTTCTAGACGTTTATTGGTAATGGCTTGGGCTTTAGGGATCAGTCTATAAAAGGGCATTAATCACAATCTGATTCTGGAATACTCTGGTAGATACTCGAAGGTTCATGGGACTTAGTACTAGACTGAAAGTAACTAATACTTATAATCACTTGTAATCCCATTTACAATACTTACGACTGTACTTACCTAATCCCATGGACCTCCAGGTAGCTGCGCAATTGCCACTTCTGCCGACCTCTATCATATGAAATCGCAGCAATAGGCCTCCTCTTGGTGGGACAAACATTGGTCTGTAGTTGGGTTTGCAGAGTTTGGGGTTCAGGGCCGTGGATTTAGGTGGAGTGCACCCTTAGCTGTTGTGCATTCATGGGGGTCATACGTAGTACCTCAAAACTGCAAGAGTTACCTACTCTACGACTGCATTTATGGGGGTCATACGTAGTACCTCAAACCTGTAAATGTTACCTACTCTAAGACTGAGTCAAAAAGCCAAGCGGTGTCCTTGTCCGAGTCAGCTGACTCCTTCTTCGATTCACTTCCTGTGTAATTAGGGCTTAGGGTTTTTAGGGGTTTAGGGGTTCAGGGTTTGGGGGTTCAGGGTTTAGGGTTTCTAGGGGCTTAGGGTTCAGGGTTTAGGGGTTCAGGGCTCGGGGGTTAAAGGCTTTAGGGTTTCGCTTGAAAAGTGGTGGCACCTGAAGCGGGCTCAGGGGCTGCTAGGCTTCTGTGAGTCTGAAAACACGGCTTCGGGGTACTATCACAGGCATGGAAAATCATATTAGATTTCCTAACTCTACAGTAGCTGGGACTGTCCCGCATAACATTATCAACCCTACATATAAACCCTAAACCCTAAACCCTACACCCTAAACCCTATGTATATGTATATGTGTATATATATATATATAGATATCCTACTTCTGAGGTTCGCTCCCCCGATCTTGAAGAATCCGTTCGGGGGCCCCGCACCACTCAAGAATGCTAGAAGAGCCTCCTTCAAGGCCTGGGGTAATTACCCTCAGGGGCCAAAGGACCCCCAAATGAGGTACTTAGGTTTCGGTAGGTTAAAATTTAGGAGATTATATATTTTTTTAGCTAAGTTAGCTACGTGGATCCTCAGGGTAAGTTGTGATCAGGGATTGAAGGATGAGTGAAGAAGTTAGACTGTAGACTTTTAGGGTCTAGGAGTAGGTCTGAGTAGCAGTAGAGGCACCTGAGACGGAACAGGATCCAGCCTGTCAAGCGCACTCATCAGCGGAGTCTCCGTCGAGTAGGGAGAGATCCCGGGACAAAGCACCTCCGATCCATTCAGCAAAGAGGGCCTCCGACATCGGGCCATGGTCCATCTTCGCGGCTGAATTGAACTTCACGCTGTATCCCTCAGCCCAGCTCCTGTGGCGATTCATAGGTTTCCGGAACTGGCAAGGGGCTTAGGGTTCGTGATGACACTCTTGACCACATTATCGGCAACCCTCTCTTCGCCTTAATCGACGCCAGGCGTGCGTGTGCTGATACCTTCGTGCCAGCACACGCTCCTTGAACAGACCGTCGGTTTGGGCTCAGGCTTTACAGCTGTATGCTCTAGGGACCTGCATTTCAAGTTCCAAACGCCCTAGTAGCATTTGGTCGGTGATAATGACAACCGGGTTTTATAATGTAGTCTATAGGTTTAGTCAGTATGAGGAATAGTTTGAGTAAGTCTTGAGGCCTCTTTTCTAGTGTTTTGACAGCTTGGGGTTATCCGTCGGTGTACGGTGTTCAATGGGTTGCTGAAGTTAATGTAGGGGCCTGAATAATTAGAATAAGGTTTGGGGGGTATTTTTAGTATTCATACTTGTAATATACCCTAAACCCTAAACCCTAAACCCTAAACCCTAAACCCCACAATCGTATTGGCAACTGTTGAGGCCCCTACAAGAGGCACGGTCGTTTCGATGAAACTCCTAGAAACGGCAAAGCTTCCTTTTTGAGATGCTCGGTGTTAACCCAGACCCCCGGAAGGATCTAGAAAGTAGAACCCGTTATTTTGGACCCTATACTACTAAAGGCTCTTTATAGAAACCCCCATTAAGGGATCTACTTTTGGGATCCTCTCGGGGTTCTGGGAAGAAGGGCCTCAGTCGTCTGTGCAAGACGACATGACCCACATACGCGGGTCTGCATTCCACTTCAACACAACACAAGTCTAGGAACCCTACTTAAAGGTTCATGGGACTTAGTAACTCGGGCTATAGATAACATACCTATACTTAAAGCTACTTATAATCCCAACTAACGTACTTATAACTGTCCTTACTAAGTCCCATGAACCTCCAAGAAGTCCGGGAACTTTGGAGGACCCTAAACCCCTGCCCTCCGGCCGACCGGCCTGATGAAGCGGAGTCTGAGGCGGAGCTACTGCTGTACCTGGGCGGAGTAGCCTTCCCAGACCCCCAAAAGGATCTAAAAAAATAGATCCCCTAAGGGGGTTCCTATAAAGTACCCTCTAGTAGTTAGGGTCCCTAATTAGGGGATCTATTTGATAGATCCTTTTGGGGGTCTGGGTTGAGGCCTTAAGGGATGCAGGGTTTGAGGTTTAGGGTTAGGGTTTAGGGTTAGGGTTTAAGGTTTGGCGTGTAAGGATTTTGCAGTTTGGGGTTTGGGGTTTGCGGATTCCGGTTTGGGTTCGGGTGGGGCTCGTTATGTAATCCTTGGTAAGCTGCAGGCTTCCTTTGAAGGCCCCTTCTATGGTTTAGCTGTCCCCCTCAAAACACAGAACCCGTACCCAAACAAAAACAAGGCATCCCACCACCATGCGGATTAAGGTAAGGTTTGTTTTATTTATGATCGGTATTCTTTTCTAATTCTTCCGACAACTGGTGGGTCCCTTGCAAGGTTCCGTATTAGGGTTCTTCCGGGGTGCTATACGATTTCGGGTTAGAGCTCAGAACTTCTTATGGTATTAGGGTGTTTTTAGGGCTTGGGGTGGTTCGGATTTAGGGATTGCGGTTTAAACTTCAGCATTTGTGTATATAGAGAGTTTACAAGGTAACCATCACCCGGGAGCACGACTACGGCAGCCACCGCACCCGCAACGAGCGACAACAAAGCCAATATCAACACAAACGAAAAAGTTGTTGACCGTCACCGTTGCATTTCAACCCAAAATCCGAAGCCTACGTCCCTACAGCCCGGAACCGTAGAACCACATAGAACGCATCATACTATAGATGCTACATAGCCTTTTAAGGAACCCTTAAACACAACCCTTTGAGGACCCTTAGAGGAAACCTTAAGTTTAAACATGCCCAACCACCAAATAAACCCTAAACCCTGAACCCTACATCCCAAACTCTAAACCCCTAAACTGCCCCTATAGAAGCCTTGTAGGAACCGTTAATTTATCCGCTGATCATGACCAACTTGCCCGGCCTCTAAACCCTAAGACCTGAACCCTGAACCTTGAATCCCAAGCACTGCACTTAAAGGATACCTTAAGCATGACCCCTGAGTGGGTTGCTGTTAAGGAACTTAATCCGAAGATCGGATAACAAAGCACCCCACATTTTATGAAACATATTTCGGCCGGGTTTGGGTCTGGAAGACTACTTTCAAGTACAGCTGGATCTCGTATGGGGAAAAAAGGACCACGCTTGAAGAAAATTACTTCGGGGAGCTAGCTTCAACCATTTGCTTGCTGCTTTGACAGAGAAGCACCCTGAACCCTAAACCCCTAAACCCCCAAACCCTAAACCCTAAACCGTAAACCCTAAAAACCCTAAAAAACCCCAAAACCCTAAAACCCCTAAAAACCCTAAACCCTAAAACCTAAACCCTAGGCTTCGCCTTTCGGACTCGTTCGCCAACATGGCCTTGGAGCTCCTCCTTGGCGTGCGACAGTAGCGGAGCATCCGGCCCCAGCCCGAACATCACATGGGTTGAGGGTTTAGGGTTAGGGGTTTAGGGTTTAGGGTGCAGGGTTTAGGAATTAGGGTTTAGGGTTTAGGGAAGGTAAGTAGAATAGGACCCCAGAGAACCCAATACCCCTTAATTAATCAATATACCTTAAGTTATAGGGGCCTTAATATTAGGATTTCAGGTATATCCCTTAATTAAGGGGTATTGGGTTCTCTGGGTGGACGTAGCACATCAGGACCTCCTTGCTCGCTCGTCCCAAGTACGCCCTGTTCGCACAGACGCTGTCGCTGGACTCCAGCCACTCAAGGGACACGCTGGACCTCGGGTCAGGGCACATGCTCCATGAAGTTGCACAGGTCCACAAACACTCGGTCTTGCCGCGCAGGAACGGACGCTGCCCAAAACCAGTCCCTAAACCCTAAACCCTAAACCGTAGCCGTTGCTTCGACTGACACATTTTTGCACCACCTGTCTTCGACCTTCCGATGATTGCGGCCTTGTTTTGCTGCGGCCGGCGCCAGCCTTCGGAAGCCAAGTGTTTTCCAAAAGCTGAGGCCCTTAGAGAGGTAGGTTTTCTTACTATGGGCCTTATAAAAGGAAACAGTTGTTCATTCTTTCCTAAGCTCCCCATTACGGGGCCTGCCGGGCAACAACCCGAACCAGATTTATAATCCTAAACCCTAAACCCTAAACCCTAAACCTAAACCGTTCATAAAAGGTGGCAAGCCTCCGGGCCGGGCCCAGCTGGAGATTCAAGGGTTTAGGGTTTAGGGTTTAGGGTTTAGGGTTTAGGGAGCCGGGGAGATGAATTCAACAATGCGGTTCCCGTGATCCTTATTCAGAAAGGCCCCCCTTTACAGTTTAGATGCTCGGGCTAAATGACTATAATCAGGAAACCCTATCGTTTACTGTTTGTCCCCATTATGGTAACTTAAGTTCTTTAACAGCAACCCCCTTAAATGAAACCCTGAACCCTAAACCCTAAACCCTAAACCCTGAACCCTGAACCCTGAACCCCAAAACCTAAACCCTACACCCTAAACAAACCCTTAAAAGGATCCCTCCGTGGGCCCACGGGGTGGGGCTCCGCTGCTTCGCCCATCGCCGGTGCTCCTCGGACAGAGTCGGAGTTTAGGGCTTAGGGTTAGTTTAAGGTTAGCTGAGGGTTAGTTTATTTAAGGTTCGTTTAGGGTATAGGGGTTTGGGGTTAGTTTAGTTTAGGGCTCAAGGCTTTTTAGGTTCCTTGAAGGGAGCTCTTTCAAGGGCTCCTCAGACTCTACGGTGTGCTGTTTATGGTTTAGGGGTTTAGGGTTTAAGGGCTTCAGGGTTTTGGGTTTAGGGTCCAACTTCGGGTTTAGGGTTTAGGAAAGTACGTTTTTGTAGGCCATATATGGCCCTTAGTGGTGACTAGTGGGTACTGAGGCCCTACTAAACCTTGGCGTACTTCTGAACCCCTCCTAAAAGTTAAACTTTTAGCCTAGATATTATAGTTCATATAGAAACCCAAAAAGTTAAAGTCTAAAGAGCCAACCAGAAGAACGCTAAGAAACGGTAGCTCACGTGTGTCGGAATGGCTTTGGGCTTTGGCCTGTAGACGGGATCGCTGAGCTGCTACAACTAGGGCTTCAGAAAAACCTAAACCCTAAACCCTATAACCTACCCCTAACCCCTAAACCCCTAAACCCCTAAACCCTAAACCCTATACCCTACCCCTAAGCCCTAAACCCCTAAACCCTAACAGTCCTAAGTTCATTCTAGGTGCGGAAGCTTGTCCTCCCCTCGGGCCGAGGTGTGCCTGCCCCGAGCTGGCACTTGTTTGGGTCCTCCCGGTCTCTGTTGTCTCATAGGAGTAGCTGTAGGAGTAGGACGTTCCTCTGGAAGAGCTTGACGTACCCTCCCTAAACCCTAAACCCCTAAACCCTAAACCCTAAACCCTAAACCGGAAACTCCCAGATGTTTTGGGGATGAAGAGTTCTCCTCTCTGCGCGTAGAGTCCTAGAGCTCAAAGCTCGAACCCTAGCC